>NMRB01001480.1:110724-134075 GCA_002633025.1 Notospermus geniculatus
CTTTCACGCGACACACCTTTGGCCCGTGATACATCCCTCCACCAAATATGAATCCAAAATCTTCAGTCGTTCTTAAGTTATAGAGCGGAAGCGACTAGTAGCGGCGAGCGCCGAGCGGCAGAGGCGCACAGACGGCCGGTATTTTCAAGTCCCCCTCCGAGGGCTCCGGGGGACAATAAGTCCCGTAACCCGGCGATAGGGGCACTGCATTTAAATGTAGGCAACTCTCCGTAATCAAGTGGCTACTGGAGGCGTGAAATAGCCTATACCTATACGCATGCGCGTGACTCATAGATTCGCACTGCCGCCTGCCGGGGTGTTTGGAACTACAGCTAGACATGGGGATTTCACGGTTACATTACTTAAAATACCCATGTCTAAAACAGCCCCAACATACCCCCTTCGAGCTCGATGGGGCTAATAAGCACGAGGATTTCAGACACGGGTCTATTCAGACTCGGCGATTTATAGGTGTAACCGCAAAATCCCTAGGGTAAGCTGGGGGATTTATGTAGTGTAACCGCTACAAGTATAAGTATAAGTATACGAAACATTTCTGGGGAACTCAATGAGGGCAACCACTGCCTAATGCATCACTTGATCCTTACAGACCAAGATACAGAATAGCACAAAATTGACACACAAAATGATAATAAGGAAGAAGTCAATCTCCAGAATTCACGAATTTTCGACCCCAACTGGGGTCTTTTTCAAGTGGAACTTTACAATCTGAAACTCTAGAAAAGTTCTTTTCTAGCGTTTCAGATTGTAAAGTTCCACTTGAAAAAGACCCCGGTTGGGGTCGAAAATTCGTGAATTCTGGAGATTGACTTCTTCCTTATTATGATCCTTACAGACAATGTCGACCACTCTGAATCCTAAAGCCTGGCTCACGTTGACATTGCGTCTTGAAGCAACTCGTGGCAAGTCGCTTTCCGGCAATGAAAGCAACTCAGAGTGACTGATCAGTTGCCGATTTTGTTGACCTACATGTACATGTAAGCGCGCTTGCCTCTCCGAGCAACTGCCGGATCCGCTAGTTGCCGCGAGTTGCTTCGAGCTGCCCATGTTCTACTTTTCGACGACTAGTTGTCTCCAGTTCCACTCAGATCCATCGACCTGCGCCTGCTTGTGACTGATCAGTTGCTTGAACGGGGATATTACATTGAAAATCACGTGACATATACCGAAAAAGAAAATGGCGGCAGTGGAATGGACACAAGGCATGGAAGACGCGCTGTCCACATGAGCGAGTTCCTCTCAATCGCTGAAATGTCGACCTGCACGTGGTTGTTTTTTTATCTGCGACGGATCCGTCGAGTTGCTTCAAGACGCAATGTCGACCTGAGCCAGGCGCCGCTGGCCCCTATCTCACAACTCTTGATACCTGGCCTCCTACCCCTGACCCCTAAGGCCTACTCCTAAACCTAAACCTAACCCCTAACCCTTAATCCTTAGAGGCAACCGTTACCCTAGATACTGGGTACCCTGTTCAAAAGGATTAGACGCCAGTTACACCTTTTATCAATCTGAGAGTGGTGACTTGCAAGAATCATTCCCGTGTCATCTGAGGTCCAACAAGAGAGGATTTTAAGCTCGGCAGTGCGAATACAAAATGCATATCTGCAGGGAAATCCTGCCTGCAAGCCATGTCGTGGTCATAAAAGTGGAGATGGAGAACATCGGAGTGTCGAGCTTAGAACTACCAGGGATCCTCGGTTGATTCAGAGGTTTCACATCCTGGACCTCCACGTGTATTGGCTACGTCAAAAGACTACGCCACTACCCCTCCCCTGGAAGCTTTTGCATATAATTTCTGTATTGACCCACATCGGGAAATCAATGTACCAATCAGAGCCCTCGTGAGATTTGCCCGTTAACCTCGCCTTCAGGTTTTGGCATGGTACCAACTAACTCTCCATTAGTACAATTTACTTGCATAAGCAACTAGGAACGAGGTACTACATGTAGTAACAGAAAACAACATGGTAATGCTACAGCAAGACTGCGAGCGATTCGCGATTTCAAGGCCTAATTTTCCAGATTCAAAGTTTGAATCCGCTACAACGACAGGCAATGGATGCTGTTATTGATGGAAAGGATGTACTTATGTGTACAAAAACGGGAAGCAGCAAGTGAATTGTACCAGTCAGCGCTAATTGTCAGCCCACGTATATACTTGCCAGGCCGTGAATGTGTGAATGGGCATACCCAGCCGTCTCGTGGTCAGAGAATTCAGTGTACAGGAACCTACACAACAGGTGTTCTGAAAATCACAAATTGCTGAAAACCACGCCCGCTGTGGCTGTGTCAGCATCACACAGATAAACTTGATTTACGAGATTGCTTGAGATTGGTTTATGATATGGACTGTCGTGATTGTAGATATGGTATTGAATTTAGTATATGTCAGGGAAACATTGGTCTCTGCACTCTGCAGTACACCATTAAAGTTTGGTAGCCGTACATGTATGATCTGGTATTGTAATATGGGTTTCATTGAAGCAAGTGGCAGACGAAAACCAGGTGGGCGTTATTCGGATCCTCGTTGTTGACCACACTCGTGCTGACCTAGTTCATGTAGATGTTGACTCAACTCGAGAACGGCAGTCTCGAACGCCGAGAATGTAACCCGTGTCGGGACAAGAACAGTGTTCTCCTCAATCCCACTCAGCGGAGGGTTGAGAAGAACACGTTCTTGGTCCGACTCGAGTTGCGTTCTCGGAGTTCGAGACTGCCGTTCTCGAATTGAGTCAACATCTACATCTACATGAACTGGGTCAGCACGAGTGTGGTCAAGAACAAGGATTCGAATACGCCCGATGTGTACAGCAATTCCAAATACCCCTCTCCCCCCCCCCCCCCCNTGCTATATTAGGCCATCGATCCTACATTGAATCAAGTGTTTGATTAGCAGAAGTTAGGGAAGCAGTATGATTTACATGAACTGCATTAAAATGCCAAGTGAAATCTGATATAAACCGATATAAACCGTCAAATATTTACACCGAAGTAGATCAGATGGGTGCGTTTGTTGGGTCACTGGCGACAGTAGATTGTGATTAACATTATGGGCCCCCGGGTCCATATTCATAAACAAAGTATAAGTGTCACACTTGGACAAGTAGTTTTATGAATATGGGTCCAGTAGTCAAATCCGTGAAGCTGTTTAAGGCTCTTCTCCAGCAATCTCGTACCCAGAGATTCATTACGCTCGGGCCGAGGTTGATGGTCGCTCCACTAATCTCTGGAGACGGCTAGCCATTTCACGCCTTAGGTGTGATTTTTGGTATCGTGCAATTTTAGACCGAATTTTAACCACAAATGCACTGAAATGACTTGAGTATAAAATATTACACACAAAAATGTCCTTAGAAAGGTTTTTTCGAGGGATCTGTTGTATTTATCATGTTTATTGAGGAAAATCCACAGCGCTACTTGGCGCACTGTATAAACTTGGGAGTGAAGCGGGATGCGCCGTGTGTAACACATTTGCCATTGCATTTTGGTTCCCGAAGCCACCGCTAGGGCTTAGCCGTCTCCAGAGATTAGTGTAGCGACCATCAACCTCGGCCGAGCGTAACTACCGGTAATCTCTGGGTACGAGATTGCTTCTCCAGTGGAGAATCAGGCAAATTTCACCCTGATTGATCATTTACAAAGATATGGTCATCTGAAAGAAATTTTTTATTGCATATTTATTGAGAAACGACCCTCAGAATATCTTGCATGCATTTTATACGACAAAAGAGCACACGTAATTGACTCTAATACTGGTAATAGAATTACTATCTGATTAATTCCATTACTGCAATAACAATTGCTACATCACCACACACGTCGTATTCTTTCCGTTTTTATTGGATGATAGTTGATGCTGAGAGTCATTTCTCATAACTTTATACTAGATATAACAGTTTTTTTTATAATTTGCGAATCAATGTTGAAAATTGCCATAAATGTAATTCTGTTACTGGATAATTGCCTTTAGCAGAAATGCATACCAATGACAGTCTGCAGAGCTAGAGTGTAAAACCTTCATGATGCTCAGCCAATCAATGCATGCAACCAACCTCACTAACCTGTAGTTACCACACAGCAAAGCCGATTGGTCACAAATAAATGTCACAAAATCGCGTGCCATTTAAAAACCAATTTTGACCATGACCCTAAATTATCCATGAATTACTCTCCACATAGACTTTTTTCCTGCTAAAAGCTTTTTCACTTTTTATCATCAGTCTGAAATCCTTTGATGGGTTAGCATAGCAGGTCATTCACCCGCTAAATGATACATGCACCAGTCTTTTTAGCTCGAGCCACATAAAAGCCATCATCTAAAATAAGCAGCGTCACTTTCAGGCCATAATGACATGATAGCATACCATATAGGTATTGGGTCTGCGACAGGAAAAGGGGATTTTTTTGGTGAACGGCGGATCTAATATGAGACTTGATGAGGTGTCATTTCAATGCATTACTGAGGTCTACAGCTAAGTGACATTGTCTGTGGCTGAGAGGAGGCACGTCTTTATCACTTACGAGATGGGCAATGAGTCAGGGGTTTAGTTAATTTTTTTGGTGTGGAAGTACTGTACTTCCTTGCTTTAGATCGAGGAAGTATTCTAGGGCCACTTAGGATAGCTGACTTCCTGAGTCAAATATTCTGGGAGTAGATGACTTCCATCCTTCCATATCTGGAATTCGTTTAGCCTACTTAAAAACAGTGTGTATTAGTATTACTACATTTTCCTTATGTGCGTTTGCTGTTATAACCTGTTGTAGGCCTAAGTATCCTAAACTAGATGAAACTAGGCCTTAATTTTAGGGACAAACTTCTCTCAACCCATAGACAGTCAGGTAAGTGGCTCTGAAAGGCATCTCATTCATTGAACCCCACAAGTGAATTCAAATTTCCCGCCCACAGCAGCATACATGTATTAAAGCAGGTAATTTTCTGATTGGCTGTTGTCATGGTTGTGATTTCTTCCCACTCATGAGTCAAACGAACTTCATAACTTGGCCCCAAGATGGTTATCTAGCTAAGTAAAGCTTGGAATGAAATCAACAGAATATTGAACAAAAAGCCCAATTTGAGCCTCGCATAGCGTCCATCATCACCTTATTTCTGTTAATTAGTTAAACTGGCTGACCAGAAACATCGTAGGCACACACTCACATGGAGATGTCTGCATAGGAGTTGGCGCGAAGCCAGCTCTGGCGGTGTAGCCTGTTCACACAAATCAAGTAAATAGGCCTATTTATTCTCTTCATCAAAATGACTAAGACGGGCAAGCTTTATGTCATTGGAAAGGAAATTTTATTGGGAATCCAATCAAACAGATTTTGAGGCGATTTCTTTCCATCCCAGAGAAATAAAACCAAAAGTTCAGGCTTGGAGGAATTATAATTCCTCCAAGGTTCAGGACACTGTAGAAGTGAAAGCTATCGTCGGCAAACCCGCCAGTGCCTTGGAGACAAGTACTTCCTTCCACCCCAGTTTTCTGGTGGTTGTAGACGTATTTAACGCCGAAGTAATGGGAATGAGGCGTATGGGAAAAACAACACCAGGATGCATGGAATTCATCTACGTTCTTGACTCTGTTTTCAGGACGTTTTTGTGAAAATCTGGTCGTAAAATACGCCCATACGCCCCTTAACTAAACCCCTGATGAGTTGTTGATTACATCACAGGACAATTTTTGAATCCAATAGAATAGAATATGTGGGCAATTCTCCAGTAACAGAATTAAATTTTAATGGTAATTTTCAACACTGATTCGCAAATTATGAAAAACTGTGTTATCTAGAATAGAGTTTTGTTCCACATTTATTGAGAAACGACTCCCAGCATCAACTAACATGCAATAAAAACTGAAAGAATACCACGCATGTGGGTACAGTATGTAAGCAATTGTTATTGCAGTAACGGAATTAATCAGAGAGTAATTCCGTTATCAGCATTAGAATCAATTAGGTGTGCTCTTTTGTCTTTTAAAATTCATGTAAGGTATTCCGAGAGTCGTTTTTCTATAAATTTGCAATAAAACTTTTCTTTCAGATAACCATGTCTTTGTAACTGATCAATCAGGGTGAAATTTACCTGATTCTCTACTGGAGAATAGTCCATGTATGGTAAACGGTAAGGCAAGAAACAAACCAAGACACTCAGCTCGCCACCTCATGCTACAACATCATTACTGTTTGTTACATGAGAACGTCACCATTTTTTGCAGCAACAAGTCATTTTCCTTTCCTGTGTTGAGTAAAATTCACTTTCAAAAAAAACAAGCCAGCACTACTCCTTCTCATAAACAACATCTGATTCAATCTAAAGGTGAAGAACAAAAAACTGATAGCACAAATTCACTCTCCCAGTCGATCGAGGAAGAGTGCAGATCCATCAAGACGCCAACTAATATCTCCAGAGAGATACCACAGAAAGAATCCCTAACACACTTCCTCTGGGAAAGCGATCCTATTTCAAACGTTTTTTAATGTTTCTCCAATGTGAGCACAAAAAGTTTCTCTTCACGAAATTGGATCTGCACCCCCTGGATCGGAAGCGAGGTGGAGGAGATTAGGGTACATTTCTGGGTGGCAACAAAAGCCAAAGTAAAGGAGAGTAGAGGTTCTAAATGTAGAACGCAGAGGTTCAAAAGCCATTCAGCTATTTTTTTCTTGCAAATTCTTTGTATTTCTCACACCTGTTAGAGCTTTTTGAATCCGTGCATCGAACTGATTTCATAACCTTAACTTCTTGATGATGAAATGAGCTGTCTATTGCACGTGTTTATTAGGTGTTATCGTAGTTATGATGCAATGACAACGTTCACCATTCCCAGCTCATTTGCATTTCAAATGGCAAACTTTGTGCACAAAGGGAATGCTGGTGATTTCTTTTGTATTTCTGAACGCATCAAAATTAGAAATACCGAAAATAGGCAAAGATATTTGACCAGCACATGTCCTTGACAATATATCCGTGCACACTGCCCTTTTGTTTTATTTGCCAAATAGCCAAGAATAATAACGTTGTTCTTGATAAAAGTTTCTTAATTTTTTTTAAATTCATATTTCACCATAGATCTCGGAGGACACAAGGAATGAAAGGGCATAATGGCTGAAGAAGCATCAATTTACAATATCGTCATACAGAGTGCATCTCATGCTTATGGATTTTCTAATATTTGATCGTTTTTGGTCAGGAATTGTAAGTTCTGTGCCTACTTCTTATATAAGCCTCGCTAAGGGACACGGCATTATCACTGAAATTGATTACAAAATGGCCAGTCTGTTTGACGGAGGCTCTAACAGGTGTGGTGGACAAGAGAAGCCAAAGTAAAGGAGAGTAGAGGTTCTAAAAGTAGAACATAGAGGTTCAAAAGCCTACATGAATTCAGCAATTTTTTATTTCTGTGCAAAAGATATTCTTCCATAATGTATCTTGTTCCTACAACACCCACTCTGCATGCACGCGATCTATTCATTGTTGTCAATTTGGGAACCGTCTTGGTACTCAAGTCTGTTTGAATGCCACTTGCACGACGGGCCTCAAAGCTCTATGGTACGTAGCTGAACTGTGCTATATGACATTTAGGAATGAAACATAAAGGTTTAACTGTGAACAATGAAGTAACTGAGGGGCACACTTCGGCAATTCTCCAGTAGAGAACGGATATTACATGAAATGGTCCATGGACCATGTGCTCACCGGGTTGGACATAATAGTCTAATGACAGAGGGAGGTACATATCAGTTATGAGCAATCTCGGTCAAGTCATTCCCAGGTACATACATGTAGGACTTTGATGATTTTTGGGTTATGCCACCTAGCGGCCATATTGGATGTCCGATCTGGCCGGAACTTCACATGCACATAAAGGTCATCTGCAGGGGGCCACATAGCACATTGGAGCACTTTGGGTCAAGTCGTTCCTGAGTTACAGCACTTTGATGATTTTGGGGTTATGCCACCTGGTGGCCTTGTTTGAAGTCAAATCAGGCCGAAATTTGACGTGCATGTAAAGGTCATCTAGAGGGAGGTAAATATCAAATTTGAGCACTCTGCGTCAAGCCGTTCCTGAGTAATAGCACTTACTTGATTTTCAGGTTACGCCACCTGGCGGCCATACTGGATGTCCAATCAGGCCGAAACTTGGTATTTTTTAAGGTACCCCTCCAATGCATGTTTATGCAAAATATGAAGTCGCTCGGTGAAATAATGACAAACTGGGGCAGGTTCGTCACTTTTGTCGAACTTTGACCTCTGTGACCTTGAAAAGTAGGTCAAATCAAAAACCCGTTATATATGTTATGTATCCTTACTAGATACACCTATGATAAAAATTTGGAGATGATCTAATCATTAGTTCAGGAGTTATTGCACTTTTTGTGTTTTTGGTTTCCGCCACCTGGTGGCCAAGCTGAGAGTCGAATCGGACCGAAACTTGGTGTCGTGGGTCATCTGACCTAGGGGCATATATGTACCAAGTTTCAGATCAATAGCTCCAGCGGTTACGAAACGTGCCCTGCTAAGGGACGACGACGACGGACGACGACGACGACGACGACGTCGACGACGGACGACGGACGCTCCACCATCATAATAGCTCACCCCGGTGAGCTAAAAATCAAATTTTTATTTTCATCTTTGTTATTACAACTCGTTCAGACCTGCAAAAAATCTAGGAGATTCAGGCAACACTGCTGGAAATTTTTTAACAAAACTGATGCCTCCCTCCTCAACTTCGTTGAGCACGAGTTCAACAAACACGTACGGAAAAGCCTGTACCTTGCGAGGAATGTACATCGGCAACATGCCAGCAAAAAGATGCAAAAAAGAAGTAAAGGCAGGAAACATCCAAGAGCCTGAGGCAAAGTTAACAAATCTAGTTATCACTTGACTTGGTAAATGATAGAAAAGGCATTTGATTTCACCACAACTGTGAAAAGAATGTGTGCATCATCTGCTCATATATGTACTCTAATCTTTGGTCTACTGGAAGATAAACCAGTCATACGATAGTTTTGATCACTTAACCTAAGCAGGTAGATAAATAGGGAAAAAACATGAGATGCAGAGAAATTAATAGAAAAATACTGATGGTATGATTATTGGTTTTAGATGTCTGTTAGATACGAAATCAATAACGTGACATAAATATAGCCAAGCCACACAGACATCGCTGTAAGCAGAAAAACAGAAGAATATCTTTTATCCTCCTAAATGAGAGCATTAAAAATACCAATCAGTCAATATAAATCTAAATGAAATGGTCTATGGACCATGTGCTCACCTGGATGAGTGAACTACTAGAAGACATAACAATTATCAAATCGAAATGTCCCAGGGAAACATCATACCCGGTTAAAACATTCTTCGCTGTATTGTTCATGAGATATGAACGAAGTATATTTTTCAAACGAAAAACATGTCTCCTAATGGACGACGACGATGGACGATGACAGTGACGACAGACGGACGGACGCTGCACCACAACAATAGATCTCTGCGGTGAGCTAATGATTTCAATTGAAGACTATGGTAACTGAAGTGGTTCATTAAAGGGAGACTCCACTCATTGTGTAAAATTTTGCATTTTTGAAATATCGTTAATACATTCAAATTCATTGATATCTGCAACATGTCATATTTTCTTAAAATCAGCAAACTCACCATTTACGTATTTTCCAAGGGAACCATTGCACAGCACATGTGATGTCATACATGTATGTGCTCAATGCATATTTATGAAGATACAACCAATAGGCCTAGGCAGTCACACTCAGTATTAACTCATTCACTACAAAGGTCGTCAGCCTACTGACACTAGTGACATCACAACTCATGGCAATAGTCTCCATGGATGGACTGATAAAAATTCAAAGGTTTGCAATGAGTGGAGTCTCCCTTTAATGCGATGAAGTCAAATGACCTACCTTCAAGCAAGACAATTCATAGTCAAGATTTTCAATATGATGCAACTTACCTGAAAAAAGAAGAAGGAGAAAAACACATTAGAATTATGGTGACATCTATATGATGGGAAATAATTTCAGTAATGAAATGGTCCATGGACCATGTGCTCACCTGGGTGAATGTACCAGCAGAACAAATGATAAATTTTCGAAATGTTCCGGGGAAAGCCATGAGTTGCAGGGTAATATGATTATCGTCAAAATTCAAGGTCAAAACATTCTCGCTTCAGTAAATTATGAGTCGATGACATGTGTGCCAAAGTCCAGCTGTGCCTATAGAGAGTACTGAGATAAATGTTCACACCAAGTAAGAAGATACTACATGTAGGTCAAATAGCCACGTGCACGTGCAACCAAATGGCAAAATTTTCAACTTTGAACTCTGTGACCATGAAAAGTAGGTCAAATCACAAACCCGTTACATATGTCGTGTACCCTCATTAGATACATCTATAATAAAACTTTGGAGACGATCCAGTCATTAGTTCATGAGTTATTGCACTTTTTGTCTTTTTCGTTTTTGGCATCTGGTGGCCAAGCCAAGAACCAAATCGGGCCGAAACTTGGTGTCATACGTCATCTGACATAGGGAAATATATGTACCAAGTTTCTGGTCAATAGCCCCAGCGGTTACAAAATGTGCCACCAAAAGGCAAAATTATGAACTTTAACCTTTCTGACCTTCAAAAGTAGGTCAAATCAAAAACCCGTTATATATGTTACAACCTGGTTAGATACACCTATGATAAAAATTTGGGGATGATTCTGTCATTAGTTCAGGAGTTATTGCACCTTTTGTTTTTTGGTTTGGCCACCTGGTGGCAAAGTCAAGAATCGAATTGGACCAAAACTTGGTGCCATAGATCATCTGACCTCGGATATATATGTGCCAAGTTTCAGGCCAATAGCCCCAGCGGTTATGAAATGTGCCACCAAAAGGCGAAATTATGACCTCTCTGACCTTGAAAAGTAGGTCAAATCAAAAACCCGTTATATACGTTTCATCCTCGTTAGATACACCTATGATAGCCAGCAATCAAATCGGACTGAAACTTGGTGTCATAGATCATTTGGCCTTGGATATATATGTGCCAAGTTTCAGATCAATAGCCCCAGCGATTACGAAACAAACGTGCCCTGCTAACGGACACTGCACCATCGTAAAAGCTCACCAGGTGAACTAACAATGTGAGGATTTTGTGGAATGGAATGTTTCTGTCAATGTCACCAATCGACCATGATTGTCTCCCTTTGAACCTTCTTGCTGAGGGGCTTGCTTCCATTGCTTTGTTTCATCTGGTATATGGTGACAAGTGTCAAACAATTGCACTTGTGACAGCAGCTTCAATGTTATATCCATTCCCACTTTGTATTCTCAGCTACTCTGAAAGGATCCAGTGATGCGCTGAATGAGCTTCTCCTTGAGTCCCCAAGAAATGTTGCTGGAGAGAATGTGATAATGACATGAAGCACTTTGAGATGACCCTTTTACTGTGGAAAGTGTACCTGTATTCAAAAGATTCACATTATCATCATAACTGATGTGCACATTCAGTTCTTGAGTTGCAGTTCAACATGAGGAGGGGTCAGAGGTCGCCCAACTTCGACATCCTGCGGCAAAACTGAAGTTCTTTGGTTTCATCCAACTGCTGTCATTTTTGGCCCCAAATCATTTAGGTACAAGGGAAAACTATTATCTCATTTGGTTGTAAAATCCCAGATCAAGGCAAACGCAGAGCATGGTTTTTAATGTAGAATCGAAAACTGGAGGACAAAATGTGACCCGCTTTTGCAAAAGGCGCAAGTCGCAGGTGTCAATGGGCCAATAGTAAGTTTTCGCAAATCTGACGAAGTACGAAATACGAAATTGGACTTCATTTCCAGGACCTAGCGTATTTCTGGAGATGGTTGGTACCACAAATGTCTCTGCTGCAGTGCGTCTTTTAGCATATCATGTAAGACCGAGAGAGTTATGGTGCATCTTGAATTTTTTAATTTCCACTTCGTAGATACGAAGATAAAACCGTAACTCTATCGGTTTAATGCCAGGACGCTCTTGCAGCAGGCGATATTTGTAGTACCAACCTTCTCCGAGTGAAATACACTGCGTCATATGGAACTGAAGTCCAATTTCTTATTTCGTACTTGGTGTTTTGTCAGATTTGCGAAACCTTGCCAATTGCATTAACCTCGCTCTACAGACAGACGTACAGAGGAAGGAACTTGGAGTGCACATAGAAAACTTGCACTTTCAAAGTGAGCCCCCCCCCCCACACACACACACACACACAAAGAAAGGATCATCGGGGACAGAACCTCACTGGTGACAAGAGACGCCGATGTTCCTCAGAAGCTCAGGCAGCCAAGCCAGCAGTATCGAGAACGAACATCAAATGCAAAATTCTACCAATGGTGAGACTCTTGAACGTGCTATCATTCTAACACCAACAAGGCAGTACTCCACGATCTCAGCGAGTATTACCCCTAACGGCTAGTATAAAAGCAAAGCAGTTGATTAGCTCCAACAGAATAGTGCCGACTAGCATGGTGAGCGCACGATCTGAATCTGCTTGCTGATGAGGGAGTTAGCTCTTTGGGTATAAATTGGTTTCATTGTCAGAAACGAGTGCATTTGCGCACAGATTTTTCAGCGGATAGTCTGATTTTAGGTGATCTAGTTGTGAGTCTCTTTGTTAATGCTTCAGATGAGCGTTTAGACATAGGTTGGTATGAATCGCAGACAACGGAGCCAAATTTAAAATAACCTTTTAGTATCTTATCTTTTTGGCAAGTAAATCACTCAAAGGAGTGGATTCTTGTTAATGTTTCCTGGTTTACCTATGATGTTCATGATGGAGATACTTTACCAGGTGGAAACACAACAACTAGGAGTAAACTAAGGAATATGTAAATAGAATATGGATGTTTAGCAATTGATTGGAATAACTGACCATCTGGATACAGAAGTGGACTTAAGAACTCTAAGGTAAGACCTAGGGAATTTGGCTTGGTAACCTTCCACTTTTACATGCGATTGTGGAGTGATGAGTGATAAGTCTATTTTAAGGGTTATAGTTACTCGAAATCTCGAATTTTTGATGCAAAAATTCTGACTAACTGCACAAAAAATTGGGGATATAGGCCTAAGGCTCGGGGGCCCTCAGGAACCGTCATAAGAAGGTGCCCAAGCCTTATTTTCTCAATTCAATGTGCAGTTACCGGTAGTCAGATTTTTTGCGTCAAAAATTCAAGATTTCGAGTCACTTTTCATAACGCTTAATCCATAGTTCAACAAAGAAGCAGGTTGTTAGAAAAATGTGCCCGTTGTAAAGGCTGTTGTTAACAATGACAAGCGAAAACGTGGTATGGTGTAAGCTCATCTAGGTGGGCTACTCGGCACACAGTTAAAACCTTGGCAGATTAGATGAAGGATGAACACCACCAATGGGATAAAGTGTTAATAGAGAGGTTTCGAAGCTTTCTGACTCCGACTCCGGCTTCAACTACCAGAATGAATTGCAGTCCGCTGTAGACATCCTTGATAAAAACGCTTTGATAGATGTTTTTGCAAATCGCAAAATGCAATAACTTTGTGGCAGAATAATTTCGACTGGGAATCGGACGTGCACGTAAATCGCAAATATTGAGTCGTGTTTCAAGTCGTAACGACTAGGATTACGACTTCAATATTCATTATTTATACACACTTCCGCTTTATAAGGCCAAATTTTTCTGCCTTCAATTTATGGTGTTTGATGAATTGAAAACTTCTATCAAATCGTTTTATCAAGGATGTCCATTGCGGACTGCAATTCATTCTCGTAGTTGAAGTTGGAGTCAGAAAGCTGCGCAACCTCTCTATTAACACTTTATCCCAACGGCGGTGTTCGTCCTTCATCAAATCTGCCAAGGTTTTAACTGTGTGCCGAGTAGCCCACCTAGATGAGCTTACACCATACCATGTTTTCGCTTGTCATTGTTAACAACAGCCTTTACAACGGGCACATTTTTGTAACAACCTGCTTCTTTGTTCGAACTATGGATTAAAACAGACTTGTGACCCGATCAGCCGGAGTCGGAGTCGGGCCGCTGCGCAACCTCTCTAATGACGTCACCATCACCAGATACACCTTTCTATGCCGTAATAAATCATCCAGTAACGTGGGTGCAACCCAAAGGTATAGGGAACTAACATGGGTACAGCAAACTCACTACGAGGAAGACGGACCTATTGTCAAAATTATTCCATGTCAGTGGGTTCTACTTGGGGTTCCCTGGACCCATGACGCTTATCACCATCAATACTGTAAGCAACAGCCATGCGGATACTTTATACCCAGAATGGCAGATGTGGGAAATGGGCTAAAAACTGGGACAAGGAATTTGCCCATGTCCATGGGTGGACCAACTTGTTTTACAGTGTATGTTTACATTATTAAATCCATCACTTGACCCAGTTAGGATACTGAAATTTTTGCTGGGCGAAACTGAAGTACATGATGGATTCAAATTGCTGCAATACTAATTTTCAAATTGGCTATTGCGGAAAACTGCTGGAATGCTGATTGTGTAGAAAATCAGATCAAAGCCATCAGCCTGTTTTTAATGCAACAGAGACCACTCAGTGTCAGAGAATTGCGCAAGTAGATTTAAACCAACAAATCCATTCACTCTGATTCATTAACTGAGGTAAAGGCAATCATTCAGTCACATACAATGGGTATACAATGGTTTCGATTCACAAAGCCAGTGGCCGATTCCAGGCGCCATTTTTGTTAGGCAGTGCTGTGGAGGGACGCCCAAAACATAAAAGCTGCCAGATGCTTTTACTTCAGATCTGTAGTGCATTTGTATTGCAAAATCCAAGTAAAAGCATTTACTGGTCTTTATTCATACTAGTCAAAAGTACCCGTGGGGCGGGCAAAAAGTTGGGGAGAGCACATTGTTGAAATGAGCACTTTTTGATGAGTTGTAGATGCCGTAGGCCTGCTGGCCACAACCACCGCTGGCCTGCTCGGGTCAACACGAATACAGTTACCAAGTTTCATTCCAAACGGACGAAGGACCTCCGAAAAACCAACATTTGACCTTTGACCCCAACGACCTTGACCTTCCCAAAAATGAACCCCTCAAGGGCAATTCTGGGTTCAACCTACATCCACTCACCAAGTTTGGCAAAGGTCGGCCCAAGGACGCCGGAGGAGTAGGGGAACAAACAGACAAACAGACAAACAAACAAACAGTCACAAACGTTGCTCAAATTATAGTATGATGATGATGACCCAATAGCTCATCTCTCTCTGAGAGGCGAGCCGAGATATGGCCGTCATGCGGCTTACCATGATCTTATCCAAAGATTTCGTTTCTTCAATGCAACTACGCTGTACCAATAAACAGACTAAATCTCTGTGACAAGTTCTACTCCCGAACACGGCAGGCAAGTCCGCCAGCGAGCATGATGAAGTGTACGAGGTCATAAAAACAGATATATTGCCGTGATGTAAATCATCATTTTTCATTTACCTCGCTTCGCTCAGAAAGATCTGGAGTGTAATAAAACGACCGAGGAACTTCTATGGGGCTTGAGAAACGAAGGAAGTCCAATTAGTCCCACGGCAACAATACTTGAACAGCTCAGAAATGACATGGACCGGTTTATAAGCCCCATAACCAGCCGCTATTTGCAATATCACTGAAATTTAATACCAGCAGGAAAAATATGAAAATCCATAATTCACCTCAGTCAACATAGGAAACGCTAATAGGCCCACACCTACTGGTTTCAAATGATTCTGCAGTGACATTGCACAACAATGGCAAGAAAGTATTGACGTTGTGACCAAAACACCCATGAATAGGCTAAATCCAAAGAAGAAAGCACAAAAATTGACACACAAAGTGATAAATATCAAGAAGTCAACTTCCAGAGCGGGGTCTTCCTCAGGCACTTTTCAGTTGGAGAGACCAGAAAAGAATCTTGAATTTGCAAAATTCAAGATGGTGGATGTGGCAGCCATATTGGAGAGTGATGGCACTCCCAATGTTAAGACTTTAGCAGTGAGATTAATTTGCCAAAAAAATTCCAAGATCTACATTTGAATCTTTGAAATATCATTTATACATTCAAATTCATTGATATCTGCAACATGTCTTTTTTTTTAAATCAGCAAACTCATCATTTTAAGCATTTTTATTGCATCCCAAGGGCCCGCTACACAGCACAAGTGATGTCATGTGTTCAATGCATATGTATGAAGGTAAAACCAACAGGCCTAGGCAGTCACAGTATTAGCTCGTTCAATACAATAAAGGTCGTCAGCCTATGGATACTAGTGACATCACAACTCATGGCAATAGTCTCCATGGATTGATAAAAATTCAAAAGTACAAAAGAAGCTCCTCGTTTGGCATTTTAATGAAATCGTGTGACAACGTCTGAGCCAGAGCCAAATAATTAAGTTGGACTTCAATTCGCACGCAAGGTTGTAATACTTCTTTCACCATTTTAACCAATTAATTTGCCAAACTCAACTGAATGCACAAATGAATAAAGAAAAGAACAAATTAGATTGCAAAGTTTCAGAAGTTTATGAAGTGATTCACCTGGAAAACTGTCACAATACTTTGCAACGAATTAAAGGCGCTCTAGTTCGAATTGTAAACATTACGGTTTGTTTATTTACATGGTTGATTATAATAGTTATTTCCCTGTGGACAGGTGGCAGCACCGTGTACACCAAAACATAAATGTTATCTACTTTAATATCTATCTTGATAAATATTCTTGTAACTGAAATATATTTATGATTTTACGCTCAAAAACAAACAAAAAAGTTGTGAAAGGCGAGATTTAATTCGATTTTATCCGATTTGTTAGTACCAGAAGTTGACAATAGGTGACACACCGTAATGTTTACAATTAGAACTAGAGCACCTTTAAGTTACAATGCTTTTAACAAGCTGGCGATGATTGCACATTACAGATACGCTGCCACAAGCGTCAATTTCATCAAATTTTAAAACGACACCAATGTCTTCCGAGAATCATTTTACAAGCAACCTTGTCATGATTTCCAAGGTTGAAGTGAAAGTGATTAATTTTACACATGACTGTTTTTAAATCGGAGGAATTCTGATCACAAAACGGGTGCCATTTCTAATTAATGAAGGACTGAATAGAAATCACGTCTGCCACACTATGAATGAAACAATGAAAACAGTTTGAATAAAAGCTTGACACAATGACAGAACTTGGTGCTGAAGATAGGTATGGGCGTTTTTTTCTGCGGAATTAGACAGCATGTCGTAAGAGTGAAGCAGGCGTAGACGTGTGTAGCATGTGTTTGGTGGTAGAAAAAAATCACATGCACGTCAACATGAAAAATATCATATGCGTTAATCAGACGTTGGGTGGCGCTGCAGTTGATGTATTCGTTTGTAAACACATATGTGACCCTCCACCACCACAACCAGTCGCATGTCGCTCAGAAGGTGAGCCGCAATGAACTAAGATGACACCAGAAGAGGAAGAAATAGATTATTTCAGATTTCATAACAGACCGACAACATTGGAAGTGACCAACATTTAGGCCCGGCTGCACCAGTCATACTTGAGGTCGACTTTGTTCTCAGGCGAACCTCGAAGTCGTTCTCAACCTCAAATTGTAATGGCAAATCATATTACTTACATGTAGTTGAGGTCAACCTCAAACTTAACTTTGAGCATAGCTGATGCAACCCGGCCTTGGTCTCAACCTGCCAAGTGCCAAGGTAAGCAGTAAGGAAAATATTAATGGCTATGAAAAAATCATGTCAACATGAAAAATTTCTTATGCGCTAACGCGACATTGGGTGACGCCTCCTCAAACATATACACCTTATGCACCAATAGACAACAGCCTCTATTGGTTACTTTTCTACTTATGTAGGTGATCACAAGGTTCGGACCTTCATTAATGGTAGCCATCTTTGATTTTGGCGCAGTGACCTAAAGCTGCTGTCTGCCCCAGCACATATGAGTGCATTTGAGTGTGGCGGTAAAAAATTTAAAGGGCAAAGGGACATGTAACATTTACCTCCATTCTCACACACAATGTATACCCACCGTGGTACACCTGTCTACCACTGCTAGTGGATGAGGTGAATTCAGGCTTAGTTGGTCGAACATCTCAACTACCTCTCCGTACATTATACACGCCAACCATTGTTGGGTCAGGTGAATCCACCTTCTCATTCCTCAATGAGGGAAAATTGGATGCCACCTAGATGATTAATGGCCGCCAATTACAACCGAAGGTGGGCAGAAGCAGAATAGCTCCTGGATGGATAGCAGAGATATTCGTAAACACGCAGAGCCACTTTAGCAAGTAGTTAGATGAAAAGCATAGTCAGTTTAGGTAGTTTAGTACACACCTGGCTTAAATCTAAATGGATTTACGTGTATCTGTACGAGTAAAGGCAATTTACTTGGTTGTGCTTCAGCTGAAGAATCTTAGCATTGTTAAAGTCAGGTCCACTAATGTATTTCCATCTTAACCAGGCATGGTACACCTGTCTACAACTGCTAGTGGATGAGCTGATTTCAGGTTTAGTTGGTCGAACATCTCAACTACCTCTCTGTACATTATACACGCCAGCCATTGTTGGGTCAGGTGAATCCACCTTCCCATTCCTCAATGAGGGAAAATTGGATGCCACCTAGATGATTAATGGCGGCCAATTACAACCGAAGGTGGGCAGAAGCAGAATAGCTCCTGGATGGATAGCAGAGATATTCGTAAACACGCAGAGCCACTTTAGCAAGTAGTTAGATGAAAAGCATAGTCAGTTTAGGTAGTTTAGTACACACCTGGCTTAAATCTAAATGGATTTACGTGTATCTGTATGAGTAAAGGCAATTTACTTGGTTGTGCTTCAGCTGAAGAATCTTAGCATTGTTAAAGTCAGGTCCACTAATGTATTTCCATCTTAACCAGGCTGCTGTCTTGCCTTTTCTTACAGTTCAGGGGCTGTATTGATAAACATACTTAAGTCAAAGTGTGACACTTATCTTTTGTGTTGAACAAAGGATAAGTATCACACTTAGACTTAAGTAGTTTTATGAATATGGACTCAGGACCCATATTCATAAAACTACTTAAGTCTAAGTGTGACACTTATCTTTTGTCAACACAAAAGATAAGTATCACACTTAGACTTAAGCACTTTTATGAATATGGGTCCTGGGGCCGTATGCATAACACATCTTAAGTGTAAAACTTCCCTTATATTGTTTGGAACAATAGTTTAAGGGAATGCATATGGCCCCTGGGCTGTAGCTAGCTTTTTTCGCTAGGAGGGGGCATTTTTAGCAGATGAGCTCAACGGACGTGGGCCTTTCGCCTTCCGGCACCCAAGCGGCCGGTTTTGCGGGGGGCCGGGGTCTCGGGCACCTCCCCCAGAAAAATTTTGAAAATTAGAAGCTCTGAGATGCGATTTGAGGTCAAGTTCCTGCACTCTGAGATATGAACAATAACGATCTTTTACCCCATTTGACTTTGCTGGAAAAAATACTTTTGCACCCCCGTCCCTATGCTAACTACGGCATTGCAGTTCATTTTTCGTCTGCCACTTGGGATTTCTGGTGGAAATAGCAACTGTCAGAATAGGCAAAACAGACACTCCGAAGTCCTCCACAGTCCTTGACGTGCAAGTCAGAGAGCATGTCAACATCCAAAATCGAATAATATGATAGCTAAAAGAGAACTTTGTGTTGGGAACAAGTGGATATCTGAAATAGTTGTCACATAAACATACTTGAGTTCCAAATGTAAGTGTTTGGAAAGATACGAAAGGCTATCAGGTGAAGTTCCATATTTTAGTGGTTTACATGAAGTAGTACAAGAGGACAGAACCAATCTAAAATGTCTGGATTTAGTGATAAGATATTCTGAAGAAAATGCGACCAGTGTTCTGATTTCCTCCTTCACAGCCTGGTGGATTACAACAGTTCGCACGCAAAAACAGGCTGACTACTAGCCTTGGTTACACTACGTAGAAATCCCCGGGTTTTTTTAGACCCGTGTCAAGCCCGGGCCTGAAAAAAACCCGCTTGAGACCCCCTGCGCGCGTCTACACTACTAAAATGTAGCTGAACTTAATTGCTGAAAACTTAATGTACTTTTCCCCCACTATCTGCTTGTTAACATCCTGTACAAAGGCAGGGTTTTTCATCCCCAGGTCCATTAGACCCACACTTTTAACAGGTGTAGACAGAAAAAGCCCGGGTGGGACGCGGGTTTTTATGTAGTGTAAACAGGGCTTTTGTTTGTTCACGCACATGTTTTCCAAATCAATTTTTTTTATTGGCAGTTCATCGGGACCAATTCCACAATAACCTTGGCTGACCCAGTTTACATGTCCGATCTCCATCTGACATTATGTAAAGTATAGGTCCTTAACATAAGGTTTGATACCCTTAATGGATGTCATTCTTTTTACTATGATCGGAAGTTAAGAGTTATAGGCGGCGAGTTATTCTGGTCAGATGGTAATTACGCATTTAGCCACTTTTGGTAATGACTTTAATAATATAAACTGTTTGTACATGTACATTATTACTCATAATTTGAGTGATCGTTGAGATAATTTGGGACATACGGATGTTCATCTTCGGTAGTTGGCACTTTTTGGCTGTATTTATGTCATCAATATCCTCGTGAGGCCTGTCTAATCTCTGTTTTGTTGAATGATTGTTCCGAATCAAACTTTCAAGTGGATGTCCTGTCAAACTTTAAAGGGTTTAGATCAATTAGTTTGCAGTGTCATAATTTAGAGCTCCATGATACCTACATCTGACATGAATATTGTAGAGTTTCAAGAAACAGCCTTTCACCAGTAGACAAAAGAATGGTGAAAATTTTCTGGTGTCGGACGGAACACTTTTTGAAACACACCCATGTACGCATGGAAGTAAAACACTTCATAACAAATGTACATACATCCAGCAGCAAATAGCTTTCAGAATACCAAAAATCTTCACACAAATGATGAACAATTCAGTGACAATTGACTGGATTACTCCAGATAACAATAACCAGTGCAAATAAACACTTCAAGACTACACAATACGTGGAAACCAGAGTAATTGAGTTTTTTCCACAAATTGTGTTTCCCTTCAGGGCCATCCCAGATAATGAGCAAGATTGTGTGTGATTTTTTTTACCACTCTTCCGCAATCATAAGTAGAATACCATGACTTCAGGGATGTAGATGGTTTAAACATCATCAGACAGACACAGATGAATACGAGATTTTTTGCCTATTCTCCATATTCATAAACATACTTATAAGTCAAAGTGTGATACTTATTGTTGTGTTGAATAAAGGACAAGTGTCACACTTAGATTAGTTTTATGAATTTGGGCCCAGGGTCCATATTCATAAACATACTTAAAGGAGCCCAGTATTATGGCACTTTTTCTCGACAGCAAGCATGAAAGGAAATAATGTCCCCAGGAAAAACTGTCCCAGGAACAAAAGATCCTATTGTTACATTCTAATCTCTGGTGATTGGTTTCTATAGCCATGCATGCACCTTAATCCGTCATTGAACAATAGAAGTGGAGACTTTTTACAGGGGGACATTCTTTACTGTTACACTGGCAGCCACCGCGCCACTCTCCAACCCAAGGGACCAACTACGTTGTCGGTGAATGGGCCCGATTTAATACTCCGTACATTTTGTAATGGATTTTTGTAGTGCGTATTGATGCCGCTAGGTGGCTCCCTCTAGGTCGGCAGTCAAATTACCCATTAGAGGTCGCACACCGTCCTCCTTTCAATCAAATTGTCATACATGTACTTATCTTTTGTGTTGAACAAAGGATACACATTTCCGACAGAACTCAATGCGTTCGGGGTGTCCATCTGGTGCTCACCAGTCTATCTGGCCTGACGGCCATCTAGCCTGGTTCGAATCCATCACATTTCCCGTTTCTGAGGGGGTGAGAGCCTCTGCCAATCATCGGGGAGCGAAGGAAAATCAACGTGCCAATCAAAATCCCTGTTACAAATGCGTTAATTTATGCATTAACGGAAAACATGACAGGATTCGGACAAGGCTAAAGACGGAGTCGATAGACGGAGTCGATAGCCTTTGTTTGGACAAGATGGGGGTGTCTGGCCGAAGACGAGTTGACAGCGTCGGGACAGTCGATTTTAAAAACACCGCAAAGGTGCACAAGGCTTTAGACTTAGTTTTATGAATTTGGGCCCAGGATTCTGCCCACTGTGGGCGGCACTCGGCTGTCACCAAATTGGCTGTGCCACTCGGCATTCAGGATAAAATTTACTGTTTTGACCAAAAGCAAACAATGAAAATACCGCAACATTAAAAGAACTTAGGTGCTGTTGTCCCAAGTGACCATGCTGTAGTTTGTGATGCCCTTGAACTGTATGGTCATTCCACCCAACAACATCTCCAAGAATATCACGCCGTCTCCAAGCAAAGCGATCTCATCACAAGTTGGCAACATGATACTGCCCTGATAACAAATCGAGAACCTGATGCCAGCCCTTGGGTTCTCATCTGAGAGTAGATATCAATATTTACCACGAGAGCTGTAGTAAGCCCCTCAGATGCGTTTACGAGGTTTATTTCTTTGAGAGCTTCAAGTGCAATATCCCTCCATGAAGCTTGCAGATCGGCCATCACACACATAAAACGGGGGTTCAGAAATCAAACGATAAACGTAAACGTTACGACAACGTTATTTTTCATACTACACATTTGCCAGATTTTATGTTGCATTTTCGGTACGAAAACAATGTTGTCGTTGTCGTTAACGTTTACGTTTATCGTTTGATTTCTAAACCTCCCTACTATCTGCACAAGCACATATGCAGTAGCTGTTCATGTTCATCATGTTCATCTCCTTTAAAATCAGATATCAATATCAGTTTCGAAATTCATGTCCATTAAACTGTAAGTTAATGGAAAAGGTTTTCGTGACAAAAATGTTCACCATTTAATTTCATGTTCCAAATTCAAACCAGAAAATCGCAAAAATGAGACGAACAGAATATATTTCACGAGAACAATGCCAACTGAGTACAAAATGGTAACTAACCATGAGAAGTGGCCCCCCCCCCAACCACCACCACCACCACCACCACCGGATCCTGGTCCATAACGTCCTTCAGCATGCAGTCTAGTGCGAACTGGTTCTACTAATGACCTTTGCCATGAAGGAAAAGAAATAGTGACGTGTGTTGGTTAGCCATTTTCTTGGTGGTTAGCCATTTTCTTGTTGATATGCCATTTTCTTGTTGGAATGCTATTTTCTTTTATGCCATTTTCTTGTTGGTATGCCATTTTCTTGTTGGTATGC
>NMRB01001480.1:134594-146301 GCA_002633025.1 Notospermus geniculatus
CAGATTAGGTAGAAGCTCGTCGGAAATTGACAATAGTGAGGTTTCGCAAATCTGACGAAACGTGAAGTACAAAATACGAAATTCAACTTCATTTCCAGGGCCTAATGTATTTCTGGAGATGATTGGTATCACAAATGTCCCTGCTGCCAGTGCTTCTTTTAGCATACCATGTAAGACCGAAAGAGATGGTGCATCTTGAAATTTTATTTCCACTTCGTATCTACGAAGTTGAAACAAAAGATAAATTTCAAAGTTTAATATACGGTACACCGTACATGCCGTAACTCTGTCGGTCTAACGTCATATGCTAAAAGACGCTCTTGCAGCAGGCGATATTTATATTTGTGGTACCATTCATCTCCTGAAATACATTACGTCGTGGAAATGAAGTCCAATTTCGTATTTCGTTCTTTGTGTTCCGTCAGATTTGCGAAACCTCCCTATTGGAAATGATTTACTCTTCCCAACAGATAAAATGCCAATGAGAAGATTTTAAGTACCAGCATCCCTGCATTTCTGAATCTCATCTCGAAATCAGCTGTCAATATAACACTCAACATATCATGAACAATCAACATTTTATCAACAATCACAGTCAGGCCTAGCAAAATAAATTGTGTGTTTCTGCCTGGTCATCGGCGACTTCCAAAATTCGAGGGTCGGACGGTCGGGATTTTTTCTCTCTCCATTTTTGGTAGAGATAATTTTATTGCAGCTACAGGGATTATACTAAAGGTTATCTAGAAGCCAGGAACAGCCTCAAAAGCTGCTCTGGCATCCGTGACTAAAGGCCTAGTGAGCAAAGGAGATTAATTTTGACATATTTGATACATTTTTGTGAGAGAAAAAAAATTTGTTTCCTGGCCAGTCAGAATTTTTTGAGGGTCGGTCGGAAAATCCCGAGTGACCCGAAACACAGAATTTTTTGCTAATCCTCATATTGATTGAATACATGTAGTAACAAAGAACATTTAGTCGCTTGTTTAGTTTTATGTAAAGGCTTCCACCTGCCCTTTCTGTTGGCTGTATAACATATATTCAAGTGCCAGATGGGGAACTGCTTAACCCTTTTAATGCGGCTGGCGAACTTAATTCGCCGTGGAAAAACCCGGAAAAAAACGGCTGGCGAACTAAATTCGCCGTTTTAGTTACCCTCAGTCACATGGGTATAGGTGGCAGCAGCGCATTGCTAGTACAATGTCTCACATTAGACAGGTTCGCCAGTAACAGCTGAACCAGTGATGAAGTTGAAAAAGCGGAAAAGTGGAAAAAGGGGAAAAGAATTAATTATCAAACCCCCCAGATAGTATGAAACTTATTTTTTTCAGAATCCTTAGGCAATTCCCTGTCTCCTGGTACAAATTTCATCTTCATAGGTGGTGGAATAATGATTTTACAGGCGAAAACAAAACAATGGTAAAAAACGACCAAAAATAAGTAGTAAAACCCTTACCGGAAATGACAAAAAAACTCAGCATGGAAAGGGTTAATGTTTGGATTTAATTGTACAGTTATCTGAATTGATTCTTGGATATCGCTATTGGGCCATGTAGGCCCATATGTGTGACCATTATTTCAGTGTTGGATTTTGGCTTTGAACATGGTCCTTAGACTGCAGCTGATATGGCACATTTCTAGAAGGTAATTCTGAACGGTATTTATCTTTAATTGTTTCACTGCAATTTTGTTAACTGACGTGCAGTAGTAGCGATATGAAGTGATTTTCTAACAGTGTTTGGCAAGTGGAGTTCCGTGGATTTATATATATGGTGATAGTACATTTGCCACTTTGCACCCTGTGGTTGGAGAGTACGGCTTACCCCATTTACCTAAGTGTGGATAAATGACGAGATATTGGCGAAAAGGCCGTGTTTATTTTAACTTTAAAGGAGCTGGACGTCCAAGTTGTATACACTCACTCACTGGTTCTCTATCCGCGCAACGCCTGCGGTGCTGCCACCTATTGTCGGTGATATGTACTGATGTGAATATCGTGAGTGAGTTGCATTGGACCGGACACCAGTCTAACGATCACAGGGCGCTACTGGTGTTGCCACCTTCACGAAGGAATAAAACTAGTTTGCCAACCACTGTTTGTAAGCAAACTGGTTTGTTTACAACTTGGACGTCGAACTCCTTTAAGATAGATTCCATTGATTTTTCCGATTACTAGTCCACGGAGGAGGTTGATACCAAACGGATAGTTGTAGTTGATGCCGCAGTATGTCCTCTTTGCAAGTGACATCATTATGTTATGAAGTATGGAATTAGGTCAAGATTGGCCTTAATTGCTTGTGATCGAGAGATTGCACCATTGTCGAGTTTGGCACGCACAACCATGATGGTGGACTGTCGTTTTGATTCCTGGCCGGACATGGATCTCTAATTCAGGTATTCCTCCCATTTCCAGCTATCAGCTCTTCCTCATCCTCATCACATTTTGTGGAAACACTGCTATCACACCAGAACCTGAGGGCAAACACTAAACAGCAAACATCATGTCAATCCTATCATGGGCGTAGGCAAGGCGGTGATCTTCCTGCAGCAGTAAGAGTTCCGCTGCAGGCAAGCCGAAAAAAATCAAACTTGTAATTGTGTAAATTTTTGTTAGCTCTGAAATCACGTCTCAAAATTTTCTGGGGGAGGCCTCCAGGCCCCCTCCAAAGCGCATCATCGTTACTCTTCAGCATATGCAATGACAGCCACTGCAGTAACGTTACGCACAACACCTGCCACAAAAAAACTTTCAGAATGTTCCTGCTGGTAAATATACGCCTTCACCAAATTTCATGCGTAGAATTCTACAGGAAGAGTTCCACCTTCCCAAATTGTGGACCTCCCCAGGCTGAGACCAGCCTACCTCCTTGCCAATATTGAATAGGGAACCCCGATCACGCAGACCACGCGAGAATATACGCGTGGGTTTGAACTGATAGTAGGCCTACACCGACGCCACCTATTATTCATGACGATTCAAGGTGTGATTGGCCGTGCTTGGTGAACCGCATCTCTCGAACAATGAGCCTCTATAGGTGTCACGTCTGCTCTATCAGTCTCACGTGACCAGTTGGCGCTCCCCATTGTCAACATCCTGAGGCTCTGTACTTTAAGCAGGCATGGCCACAACAAAAAAACACAAACACATGTTGTCAATACCAAGAGAAGTATTGAATATTGCAAACAAATGTGCCCGTCACATCAACAAGTGGTGGCGTCAACATCGAATTTTATTTAGGGGTAATATGCGGCAGCTGAATAATGAAGGACCTGGTAAACTTCAGATAGGATGTAGCACCCCTTTTTTATAAACAAGGCATTCTCATGATGCAAGAACAGTAAATAACATTTTTATATCATCAGAAACATATGTTTCTGATATCATGCATGTGTTGCCTCCGCTGAGCAGTTCACTTCTAGACCAAGTTCAATAGCCATTCCTACAGGTTCAGAAAACGTTCCAAGTCTCGGCTCCGACTCCAGAGGATTCCTTTTTCGGGAACTACGTCATCAAATACAATGGGGTTTTCCAAAGCAATGTTTACATCATTCAGGAGAACGATAATAGAACCCGCCTGGTGGTAAATTTATCTCTTGACTTGAAAAAGACAAACTTTAGTCAGACCAGATCTTAACCTCAATCCATTATGCGCCGCTTCCACTTACGATACGAATGTCCCAAATCGTCCCGAATCTGAATTGTCGAAATTCGTGGCTAATCGGGTTGAAAAATATGCCGAATGTCAAGAATGGGTTAACCCTTAAAGCGCCGAATTATTGACAGGGTATGCGAACTTTGTCATAAATCTCAAATTGTGCCTTTATTAATGATATTCAGGCTGAGAAATGTATACAAAAAAGGTGTAACACCTTCTAATCTATCATTATATGAAGTTTCAGATGAATAAATATTCTTTCAAGTGAACTTTGTAACCTAATGAGCCAAAAATTGAAGAAAATTCTTGCCACCCCCACTACACCAATGTACACCCAACCTGCATGTAAAAAGAATGCATGTGCACTCTGGATGAAAGTAGCAGCAAAAATAGACCAATTTCAACCATTGAAATCCAACTATAGTCCCCCAAACGCTTGATTTTGATGAACAAAATATTCCTACCTGCCTCTGACGTCACTGGCGCGAAGACAAAAGACTCATTATATCAAAATTTTTGCAAAAAAATTAGTCTGAACTCATCATTTTGTTGATGTCATTTCGTGGCAGGAGCACTGACGAAGTACCAGGAGTTTCTAAGTAGGAGCTGGGGCGCCTCACTGTGTTAGAAATTGGAACTAAAAATGCATGCTATTGCTATGTCGACTATCGTCGCCTCTGGCGGTTTAAGGGTTAAGAAACAAGTACGAATTCAAAGAATCGTGTAAGAATTGCACGAATAAGGTACGACTCACTTAAGAATATTCGTGGCCGATTCGTACTTTGATTGGGGGGGGGGGGGGGGATGTCATAAGGCCAGACATGTCATTAGTGTGAAGAATTGTCTGCAATTGTTGCGTGAACGTAAAGGCTGGTGCAAACTCTCCCTACAAGAAGATAACAAAATGGTAAATACGGCCTTTAATACATGCAATATTGAAAAGAATAACCTCTGGCTGTCAGCCAGTGCAAGCACTGAGAGTAGGCTATCATTATATCATTGTCAATCGAGTAAGTGGAGATGGCAGAGGGCACAAGCACTTTGAAGCACTTATAAATTGGTAACTCTTTGAAGTAGCCTAATACATGCGAAAAAAAAGACACGTTTCTATCCAATTATTATCATGAACCTAATACCGCGGTACTTCTTATGTATGATTAGCAAAATTCCAGACAGAAAGTGAACCAATATATCATTTATTATAGATGTTGTGCTGATCAACATAAAACAGTAAGAAAAGATAAGACCTTTTTCATGATCAACGTGTGGTTGGTCGAAAACCTCATATGACTATGAGCTTTCAACGTCTTCTTCAGGTATGAAAACTTAGGTATGGAAAATTAAAGTTATTGTGCAAGTGTATTAAAGCGAACTGGTCACGCTTGCCAAGCTGTGTGAATAGAGAATCGAACGCCGCCATCTTGAATCTATCAGTTCTCTCATTTGGAATTAACTTTCTACTGATTGCGTATTTGCACAACTGCTGTGGCTTTTCTTCCTTCGAATACCATTAAAGCTCGGTCAACTACAAAATTTAGCTTATCTACCGATGTACATGTAATCTGCTTAATACGGAAATTTGTAATTTTGAAATCGTGAATTTCATGGGCCACAAAATTATTCGTAGCGTCATTTTTGAAAGCCACGACTTATTCCCTTTAACCCTTTCGGGACTGGATGAAGTTGAAAAGTGTACATTTCGTAACATGAATTTCTGATGTCTCCACAAAAACGCTCCCAAAATTTCCAACCAAAACTGGTGACAAGGCACTCATTCTGGAGGCAACTAAATGGGCCACGACCTCAGGTTTGCTTCTTCCAAAATGTCCGTGAAAGAACAGGCCAGAACCGAAGATGCAAATTGTGAGGAAATAGTCGCATTCTGCCTACGTTTTCGTCAGGTTGCCAATCTTTAAACGTCTATATCTCGATAACCGCTGCTCCTACGAGTCTGAAAATTGGTCAAAATGTCGAGATTCGGCGCGAAAGGGTTAAGAATGGAGAAAATGCAATCCTAAAAGCGCTGAGGAATCCCCGTACAGATGGGAGATAAAGTCAACACACTCAGTGTGATTCAAACACGAACGACTGTAATTAATCTTGAAAGTGCACTCAATTTACTCTTTTCTTCGGCTCTGTATTACGTTGTGAGGTGAAGGTTGTGGCGCGCTGAATGATGACGTCATGAAATCTCTGACAGCGTTTCCAATTCAAAAGTCAATCTGAAGAGGTCGCCACCATCGTTCCTCGGCTAAGACCTCTGAAAACGGCTAAACACAGCACAAGATTCTTGTGCTCATCGATTTTACAAATTATTTGATAAAGTACATGTATTATACCGAAAATTAGAATTAGTGCCAGTGTTTGTAAAAACACCACTATTTACATTCCGTTGGGAATTCAACGTTTTATTGAGATGAAGTTGAATTTCGTATTTCGTACTTCATACTTCGTCAGATTTGCGAAACCTCACTATTGTGGGCAGTACTACTACGTGACAAATGAAATTTTGCAGCAATATCAGCAGGTGGAGTGTATTGTGAACACGGGAACACCATGATGGAATGATTTTCAAGGCACAGGTGTTGACAAGTGGGGACAAAGCATACTCGAAACTTCCTTTGCAAGGCCACATCGTTGTTTGGTCGGCGCAACAACACAGGTGCACCAGCAAGATCCATAGACGTCAGTGCCGTTATGACGCTGAATGCACAGGTTTAGGTTACAAGTGACATCATGACATCGTGACATCATTTTGTATTTATGACCACACCACCATTCAGTGGTGTGCTCAGTATTGATTTCGCAGGACGCAAAATGTTTCTCTACCACTTTCCTTTCCTCCACGTTTTCTGTCAAACTAGGGCATGTACGTCAAATCTGACTCAGTCCAAAGATCTAATTGTTCTCTCGCGATGAAAAGATTCCTGTGCACTTTCATTCAATTTTGGCTGAGATAATGAACTTTTTCAGCTAAATAAATCGGGATCGCCGTAGTCTATAAATAGAATCGCAGTCTATCAATAGAACCGCACGTGGCACATGAGATGTACATGTATGCATGGCACGACGTCATGCCTGTGTAGGCCTACATCCTGATCGATCGTTCGCCAGATCGTCGTACATACAGCATTCGAACACCGCCATCTTACGTCAACATAACAAACCAGCTTCTGGCAAAAACAAGGCACCACGGCTTACTGTGTCCCATGTGATGGACGTGAAGAGCCGGGAATGAAATCCGATATGGTCCGGGCCAGTTTCGAACCCGGGACCTGCCGCTTGAGCGGCGGTGATAACCACTCGGCTATCAAGGCTCCTAGCTAGGCTATCATGAAGTCTGGGAAAATGTGTAAAAACTTGTGCTGTGCCAATGACACGCCCTGGTTCAGCAAGCACTCAACATCATGAGGCCGGTGTAACATCTCTGAGTGCTTCTGTAGCTCAGTGTTCCCCAACAATAGACACCGCCTAGAATGGTTATTGTTGGGTTAGCTGCCGCTTAATCCGTCAGGAGGGAAACAATAAGAAAAACACAGAAATACAGGGAACACTGATCGATGTTACACCGGTGTAACATTTTCGACGTTCCCCATCTGTGAGTGTTCCCCTGCTATTGTCTGATGGCATAAACTGCGACTTGACAATAGGGCACACACAAAGAAACGTGTCGATCTATCTGCCAATGTTTCCAAAACAAGGGGGAACACTGGCAGATGTAACACTTGGTCCCGTTAGCCATGACTGGCAATGAAGTGGTTAAGCACAGATAACAGAATCCATTGATTTACCATTGTTCAAGACTGGACTGGTGTTTAAATCTACATGTTGTTGCTGGGAATGTAAATGAGGCAAACGTGTCAGGAAGCTGTGTCTGTGTATTCGGGGTTTGGGAATTACGCGAGCGCGGACCAGAAACATAATATTTTTTGGGCCTTATCTAGTTGTATCGGTAATAAACAAATGTTACTAAACTGCCCTGTTTTGCAGGATAGTGGTGCAATATGACCACAAATCAATAACACAAACATCTCAGCACATGAGGAATAAGCCCAACAGTATGCATTAGGTGACTCTTTCTCACACCCCCACCTTCATAAGACTGGTCTCCTGTCCAACCTATATATAAAGAGTGGTAACAGCGAGGCTGGACTGATACCATGTCGAAACAAAAATGGCCGCCATACCTTCATCACTTGACAAGTTCAACGTGCTGTTATAGCGTGACTAACCCTTCATCACATGCTTCAACTCATTCTTTTATAGCAACACTCCCAATACCTAATTGGTAAGTTAGATCATTCAGATAGATAGATTTGAACAGTCTTATCGAACATGCATATACGCTGCCTAAAGGTCAAAGCGTACATCGGCCATCACGAGATACAAAACCTATATATATTGTTGGGCTTTAAAACAGTCCATGTCACTGCATATGTTACATTCTAAATTAAAACGATAAGAGGAATTCCTTGTAGTACAGTTTCATAAATATGGTAGATATTAATGCTTGTCACATCACATGAAAACGGTCAATGCGTCACTTTTTGAAGTGACAACTTTTATAAAACACTAAATGCCCCCGGGCTGTACTCAACAGCACAGCAAGCCCTGGAGTGCTTTCAAAGAAAATCTTTAATTACACTCTGATATTGGACTCTGTAATGGCATACAACAAAGCAGGGATGGCAGGCCTATTTTTTTCAAATTAACAATCGGTTGACATAGTTATTTTGGAAAAATCCATTCGAAAAGCAGAGGTCTAAAACATCTACATCTAAGACCGTGCGTAATTAAGTCTATGTTTCGCGTCCCACGCGCGCACCTATTTCTGACTGTTGTCTGCTAATAGAAATGTAATGTGCATCCATTTTCCGAGATTCTCAAGATTCCCAACACAACAATCGGTAAAAAAATAGGCTCAATAAGTTTTAAAATACATCCTAGAAAGCTGTAGTTCCTATCCTTGGTCACAAAACCAGGATGTTGACAGATTAAAACAAAGTTCCAACAGATAGAGCTCTTGTTTCATGGTCAGGATGCCTCAATTCTTCATCTTATCCATTCAAAATCCCCCCAGGATATCAATCTGTGTGACATGTATACTGTATTGATTCGTGTTTCGGCCTGTGTTAAAAATGCAGTTTGTGTTGTGTTTGGAGCACGCGCGCACCGATTTTCGGTGACGGTGGGACACGAAACATAGAATTAATTACCCATGGCCTAAAATGCAAACCCTTGATGAAAGCTTGAAAATCAATCTCTGAGTTATCCTTCCATAGGAACAAGCAGGCAATTTGAATCCGTAATGAAATTATTCGACAGGATCAAGTTTCGACATTTGCAAATGAAATATTGCAAATGAATTTTGAAAACAGGATGACGGTACATTAACCCAGAAAACACTGAGGCAGTAACAAAGGACGCCCACAACCGGGAGAGATCTAATTACATTGCTACGCAAATTCAAGTTTTATCGTTCAATTGATGCCAAAATAATGAAATAACCTCGAAAATCCGTTGATAATTGTTAGGCTTTTCTGCAACGAGTTGTCTGCAACAAACAAATTTCATTGCCACGTGTAACAATAATTTCAAGACAAGAGCAACGCAAAGCGTGTGCAAATCCCACCGAANCCCGTGTCAAGCCCGGGCCTGATAAAACCCGCTTGAGACCCCCTGCGCGCGTCTACACTACTAAAATGTAGCTGAACTTAATTGCTGAAAACTTAATGTACTTTTCCCCCCGCGATGTGCTTTGTTAACATCCTATACAAAGGCAGGGTTTTTCATCCGCAGGTTCATTAGACCCATGCTTTTAACAGGTGTAGACAGAAAAAGCCCGGGTGGGACGCGGGTTTTAATGTAGTGTAAACAGGGCTTTTGTTTGTTCACGCACATGTTTTCCAAATCATTTTTTTTTTTATTAGCAGTTCATCGGGACCAATTCCACAATAACCTTGGCTGACCCAGTTTACATGTCCGATCTCCATCTGGCATTATGTAAAGTATAGGTCCTTAACATAAGGTTTGATACCCTTAATGGATGTCATTCTTTTTACTATGATTGGAAGTTAAGAGTTATAGGCGGCGAGTTATTCTGGTCAGATGGTAATTACGCATTTAGCCACTTTTGGTAATGACTTAATAATATAAACTGTTTGTACATTATTACTCATAATTTGAGTGATCGTTGAGATAATTTGGGACATGCGGATGTTCATCTTCGGTAGTTGGCACTTTTTGGCTGTATTTATGTCATCAATATCCTCGTGAGGCCTGTCTAATCTCTGTTTTGTTGAATGATTGTTCCGAATCAAACTTTCAAGTGGATGTCCTGTCAAACTTTAAAGGGTTTAGATCAATTAGTTTGCAGTGCCATAATTTAGAGCTCCATTATACCTACATCTGACATGAATATTGTAGAGTTTCAAGAAACAGCCTTTCACCAGTAGACAAAAGAATGGTGAAAATTTTCTGGTGTCGGACGGAACACTTTTTGAAACGTACCCATATACGCATGGAAGTAAAACACTTCATAACAAATGTACATCCAGCAGCAAATAGCTTTCAGAATACCAAAAATCTTCACACAAATGATGAACAATTCAGTGACAATTGACTGGATTACTCCAGATAACAATAACCAGTGCAAATAAACACTTCAAGACTACACAATACGTGGAAACCAGAGTAATTGAGTTTTTTCCACAAATTGCGTTTCCCTTCAGGGCCATCCCAGATAATGAGCAAGATTGTGTGTGATTTTTTTTACCACTCTTCCGCAATCATAAGTAGAATACCATGACTTCAGGGATGTAGATGGTTTAAACATCATCAGACAGACACAGATGAATACGAGATTTTTTGCCTATTCTCCATATTCATAAACATACTTATAAGTCAAAGTGTGATACTTATTGTTGTGTTGAATAAAGGACAAGTGTCACACTTAGATTAGTTTTATGAATTTGGGCCCAGGGTCCATATTCATAAACATACTTAAAGGAGCCCAGTATTATGGCACTTTTTCTCGACAGCAAGCATGAAAGGAAATAATGTCCCCAGGAAAAACTGTCCCAGGAACAAAAGATCCTATTGTTACATTCTAATCTCTGGTGATTGGTTTCTATAGCCATGCATGCACCTTAATCCGTCATTGAACAATAGAAGTGGAGACTTTTTACAGCAGGACATTCTTTACTGTTACACTGGCAGCCACCGCGCCACTCTCCAACCCAAGGGACCAACTACGTTGTCGGTGAATGGGCCTGATTTAATACTCCGTACATTTTGTAATGGATTTTTGTAGTGCGTATTGATGCCGCTAGGTGGCTCCCTCTAGGTCGGCAGTCAAATTACCCATTAGAGGTCACACACCGTCCTCCTTTCAATCAAATTGTCATACATGTACTTATCTTTTGTGTTGAAAAAAGGATAAACATTTCCGACAGAACTCAATGCGTTAGGGGTGTCTGTTATAATCGACTGTCCTGGCCGAAAACGAGTTGACAGCGTCGGGACAGTCGACTTTAAAAACATCCCTAATGCATTGAGTTTTGCCGCAAAGGTGCGCAACGCTTTACACTTAAGTAGTTTTATGAATTTGGGCCCAGGATTCTGCCCACTGTGGGTACACTCAATAATTCAGTGGTCTCGGCCTCCGCTCGAAGCTGTCACCCTCAACCACTGAAACATTTGGTGCCGAAGTCCGTTTATGAACACTAGATGTCACTACCAGTTGTTGACGAAAGCGCGGGATCAACCAGCCTATGACCGATCACCTTTCAAACAACCTAGGCGGTGTTGTTTCTATGGATGCAATCACGGCAATCCAAAGAATGCTGAAGGCGAAGTACTTACACCGCTGTATTGTCCCACATCGTGTCGTATGTGACGTTTAGTATGTTAACTTTTCATTTCGCAGTGGATGTATTCCAAAAAGTGGTGCAAAATAACACGAAAAGTCCGAATATGCCACGCTACTTGTCACGTGACCAAATCGGCCAATAAGAAAATGTTTCATGTTTTCCCCTAGTTGCGTGAAATACTGG
>NMRB01001480.1:155301-179900 GCA_002633025.1 Notospermus geniculatus
AAATTAGTGTCGAAAAAGCGTCGAGTTCTGAGCGCTCAATTTTTTTTTTTAATTACCGTCGTTTTTCTGCCAACCCAAAAAATTGGAAATGTCGAATTCCTGGCAATTTACTTCATAATTTCTAATAGAAATGACATAGAAAAGGTAAAAGATTAGTGGAAAAAACTGGTGAATATCTGTCGATTTCATTTGATGTCCTCGGTGAATTAGTGTCAAATTCTGACCCTAGAAAAAATTCTAGGTGTCGAATAAGTGTCGAATTAGTGCCGACCCCATCATTGACTGGTGCATAAGATTGAGATTCTCGAGCTCATTCCATGAAAACAAATTATGCACATTGTGGAGGAGGATAACCAATTATGATAATATCATTACAGGCCTAACTCAAGATCCATAGTATTTGTCAGTTGTTATTACAGAAGCCATTTCTTCTCTTTTCAGACTGACAGACCAAGATTTTGACGACCTTGTCTCCTCGAAAGCGACCCAACACCTAGAAAGGCAATACCATAGTCCAAGCAATTGGAGAGCGCTTAGCAACTGACTGCAGACACCTGCCAATGCAGCCAACAGCCTACAGGACAAGTTGAGGAAAATTCGATATTTCAATGTAGACAGGTCTTTCAGTGTGAGAAACGAATTTCCCCGATAAAGGATGTGCTGAAGACAAATGATACATCGTCATCCAAAAATCAATAAAGGAGTCGCAATAATTCACGATATATTACGCCAGTAATGACAATCGTTTTTCAGATACAGTGTTTTCATAAGCAAGGATAGATATTCGGAGAGGAGTATTGCGGGAATGTTTTAGTTGCAGGTACATGTATATTATTCTGCAAGGGATTCGTATCGCTGGCAATTTGGAACTAACAAGATCAAGGGAGTACACGGGCTGATCCATTTTATGCATTTAGACTGATTTAAACTGAAAATTCTAGTTAGTGGAATGCTCTAAGTGAGTGCCTTCAGCGGAGAACGTTCATAACTGAATCAATACAAGTGTTGACTTGTTTATTGTCCTACTGATGTCAAACTGTCAGTCGAAGGAGAAAATAAACTCTTCAGCAGTCAATTCTTGGGAAAACATTGAGTTGTAAAGAAAAAAAGCTTCTGTTTTGACAAAGATCGTAGAAACCTTGCTCTGGTAAAAAGACATTCTTAAGAAACGGTGATACACGCAACAGGGATACAAAATTGACGAACACATCAACTGATGAACTAAACAACACCATTCATGCTACGAGGAGATTAGGCCGCTTGCCAGCAACGTGCAGGAGAATTCATTGCATCCAAATGATCTTATTACGCGATCCCATTGGAACTCGGCCGTCAGAATTGGATTATGCCACAAGTTGTGCTTTAAGCGGATAGAATGGTGTTTTTAGGGAGGTCATGGTCAGTGCAATGGACATGAGCCTCGGATGCCAATTTCATTAGGTTTTACTGCTAAAAATAGGCAACGGCCACCAGAGCGGAGCGGATTACCAGTCAACTGCTGACAAGACTTGATCAGTTTATCAGAACAATTCCAGCAAATTTATAAGAATTAGTTCACCAAATTTGCTTACCATAAACTGCTGCACCAGATATATCCTTTGAATGCCGTTTTTCTGTATCTGGGAATTCAAATTGTCAGCCAATTACGGGCAGGACTGAGATAGACAATTGGATTTGTACTTTTGAGGCTTGCTAATGTGACGCATGACAAAAAACGGTGAGACTAGGCATGAAAAATTCAAAACTCTGCTCCTCAATCTAGGAAATAGGAGGAATAATAAGGAATAAATAGAGGTCGGGACCATAACCGCAAATTGCATGTAGGACTTTCCTCGACCTGACACACATCTAACTCATGTAATCCCAATAACATGATAAACTACTAAAGCTTCATGGATCCATATCAAAGGCATCGCTGTGATCAAAGAGTCAGAAAATAATGATAAAGTTAACTGCGTTGTGAAAGCAAACAGTATCAATTATGCCCCAGCAGGGGAGATCTGCCTCAAAACTGCTTTTCTGATATTGCCTTGCTCTAATCCAAATTGGGTACACACCACAGACAAAGCCGGTGAGATCACTGTATGCGCCGTGCATGCGCAACATCAAACGATCACTAGATACCAGGTTAAGGCGAAAGATATCGCATCATCTGAGTATAACCAGAGCCGCCAGAGATGACCCACAATCACCTAATGATAGACATTAGTCCGCCTCTCAGGCATGCCTCTTGTGTTCAGGGCAGATTAGCACAGACTTCAAGCGCCAAATGAGCTAAATATATGGTGATAACGGAGAGGACACGGACAAATGTTAAGCAGATGGATCAGAAAACGAGACAAGGTATGTGACGTTCATCATTAACGATGGAATGCTGACGGGCTACTACAACTGGTGAATTCTGATTAACAGCTACAAGTGGTGACTGTTAATTAACAGCTACAAGTGGTGAATACAGACTAAACGCTGCAAGTGGTGGATCTTGATTAACAGCTACAAGTGGTGAACGTTGATTAACAGCAGCAAGTGGTGAATGTTAACTTGCAACGACGCTAGTTTGTTAACTTTGATTGCATAGAATTCATCAGGTAACATTTCGGTCGAAGTATCCTAGAGTACATGTTTTTATCGCAATAGCAGAACATTTTCATCGAAGTGTCCAAGAGTACATGTTTTTATCGCAATAGCAGAATTTCAAGACGGAGTGGATACTTTTGTACAGAATTCATTCAAAAACTGGGATAAGTGTAACAGACACAAGTTGTGAATGTTAAAGATTTAAAGATTAAAGATTTTGGTCGAAGTGTCATCGAGTACCGGTACATGCTTCATCGTAATAGCAGGATTTCAAGACGAAATGGATACTTTTGTATAGAAATCATTCAAAAACTGGGATAAAGTGTAACAGCCACAAGTAGTGAATGTTAGTTTGCAACGGCACTGCAATTTTGACTTTGATTGCATAGAATTCATCAAATAATTTAAAAAAGATTTTGGTCAAGTGTAATAGAGTAATGTTTTTATCGCAATAGCAGGATTTCAAAACGGAGTGGATACTTTTGTACAGAATTCATTCAACTGGGATTAAGTTTTGTTCGTCTGATTGCAGTTTGTTCAAAGCTGAATTGAACATCAGATTTATTGGATTACGTTGCATTTCAAGCAGGATTGGATGGATACTCTCATTTCACTGAATGGAGTTTCATTTCAAGAGGATATCGTACAAAATATCAACCAGTGAGAAACAAGTGCACTCTACCATTAATTGAAAAGGAGAGTGAAAACAACTTGTGTTGTGTTACATGTTTGCTGTGCTGAAATAAATTAACGCAGTTGTTCATGCAATTGCTTCTTAAGTGTCTGTGGGATAACCATATTGACGACGATTAGCATTCTGTGACCTTCTCTGATTGATTCTGTCGTGATTATAAAAACGTACGTTTTACGCCAATTCTGGAATATTATCGACAAATATTCTTATTTCGTGGGATACGACTTAGAGCGTTTTCAAAATCAAATTCGTGATTATAAAAACATATACTTTTTCACCAATTCTGGAATATTATCGACAAGTATTCCTATTTCGTGGGATGCAACGAAGAGAGTCTTCAAAATCAAACCTCCCACGCCTATTCATGACAATTAGACGCCATCAAATGAACCCTCTCTCTCACAATGTCCGTTGTTGAGCATCTAACCACAAACATGACGATTAATCCAACAAAACCTTCGTTTCTAACCACGACAACGGAACCGCAAGAGCCAGTCACAAAAAACATCTGGCCAGATACACAGTTGGACAACATTACAAACGCTATAAACATCTACGTGCCGCCGGTTTTACTGGCGTGTGGTGTGATTGGGAATGTTCTGACTCTAGCTGTGCTGTGCCGAAAGCCATGGCGACAATCCTCGACGGCGTTTTACCTCTTAGTGCTATCGGTAGCAAATATTTTAGCGTTGCTAGTCGGCTGCTCCTCGGAATGGATAGCGTATGTCAGCCACCTGAAAAGCATCACGATACTAGCGGACTGGTTGTGCCGAGTGTGGAAATTCCTCTTCAACGTCGTCGTGCATTTTCCGACGTGGTTAGTTCTGGCCATGACAATTGACCGATTCATGATGGTCTGGTCGCCGCATCGGGCTCCACACATCTGCACAGTTTTCCGTTCCAAAGTCGTCATAATCTTCATTACCACTGGTCTGATCTGCGTCAGCATTCACGCTATGTGGACATATGTTCTTGTGGAACACCAGGATGTCCACAATTGCTGGGTTGGCATCACCCACCATTACTTTCACACGCGGGTGTGGCCGTGGGTCCAGGGCGTCCTCTATAGCTACATCCCGCTCTCTCTGCTCTTTATTTTCATCATACTGCTATCAATCTCCATGTTCCAGCGTGGAGGAGAAGTACGGATGTTCCCGGAACTCAACCGTGCGGTTTTAGTGATATCCGGTTTGTATTTTCTTTTGGCAAGTCCGGCAACCATCATGAACATCTGTGAGTACACGATGCCGATGTCTCAAAAACAACTGAATGACGTGCGTGCAACTGTGTACCTCTCTCGTGCTGTACTTCAAGTTTGCATATGCATGAATTTCACAATAACCGGACTTTGTTTGTTCGTATGCTGTCCTACGTTTCGCAAGGATATATGGGAAGGCTTGTCGTGTCAGAAATGCACGAGAAATCGCCGCGGGATGGAAGAAATACCCACTGTTGAAATTAACGGGGAAGGTGTAAAAATAGAAGTGGAGGAATCAGTCACAACGCCATTGTGAAAATGTAGAAACGCGTACATGTATGGATTTTAGCAATGGCAAATGTACAGTTACTTTCTGTTTGTTAATGAAAAACTATGTGTGTGGACTGCCAGTGCCATCTGTCTTTAAGAGTTTAAACTAGACAGAATCTTCCTTCAATGAACATGATGAATGCTGGTATCATCAAATTATATGAACATGTATAATCTGTAAAATCACATGGCTGCATTTGGATCATGGCAGCCTTCACGGGGAGATCAATGGGCACCCTAGCTACGATAGAGGGCAGCACACCGAAGCCAGGTCCTACGCAATGGACGCCTTTTGTGTGGGAAATTGATCAGGACCGGGATGTCAGTTTCATTTCAATAGTTTTAACCACTAGTGACACCTATTGAGGCAGTGGGCTAGGGTCCCCATTTGGCGCCAAGCCCAGGTTTTGGTTTGAATCAACGGCAATATTGCATACCCACCAGCCAAGGATTGATGATGCCCAAACCTGAAATAGGGTCGTATGCACCAAACGAAGATTATCTTGAACTCAGGTTGAGCCACAACTTTTCCATTGTCACATCATGCCCTGGCAAACCTGAACAATTGAAAAGTTGTGGCTCAACCTGAGTTCAAGAATGATAATGATTTATTGTTTTAAGACTGTTACACTAGTGTCTCAACCGTCTTTACACATTAGACAAGATAATCTTCGTTTGGTGCTGGACAGAAAAATAGGGTCGAAATAATTTTGTGCCATCACCGAATATGTATTCTCAGACACCGATCATTCAACTGAAAATTTGGTACCTGACAATCATGTCCTTAACAAATACCATATTTGTAAGTGCTTATGTCCCTACCATTGGTGATTGAGTGTCTCAGAACGTATTCTCTTGGTGCTGGTAAAAACTTAAATGCCCTTTCACTCCAAAACCTGAATATAATGGGGCGCAGCAACAGAACTACGCCACCTGGTTCCTGAGGGTGTCGTGGTAACTTGTTCAGAGTGGCTAAGAATGTTAAGTGCGGACTGTTAGGCAAAAAAAATATCTGTTTCTTGCCCAGCAACTCAGCGGAAATTGATGCCAGTATGCGATTTTTTTAAATTTTCAAATAATTTTTTTTTCAGTTGTCTTCATGGATAGGGGGAAATACTACCAGCAAACTATCTCTCTACATGTTTAAAGCACAAGTTTCATGAAAAGTAAAGATGATTTCAAGTGACGAAGCATTTCTATTCATTGTGTAGAAGGCGCTACGTAACCAAAGCGAAAAAATTTGAAATTGGCAAAAAAAAGTTCGACCGGATGCGAAGGGTTTGGGATTGACGAGAGTGTGGACAAGAAACAGATACTATTATTTTTTTGGCCTAATGGGGCGCATCAACCCAACTACGCCAGCAGATATGACTTGTGTTCCAGAGGGTGTCGTAGCAACTTGTTCACAGTGGCTGCGAATGGTGAATGCGGACTGTTAATCCTGTCTTTCTCTTATTTAGTCTTCCATCCTAACATCCAGTCATTTATGCTGTTAAAAGCAGCACCAGAAACTACCAGACAATGATGACCTATAGGCCTATATCGTATCTTTGAGAAAGGGTATACTATACAGATTTTAACTCTATAAAATTCCTTTCATCAAAAATAGATAAGCTTATCTAGTTTTGCTTTCATTCAATGCAACACGTTGGCAATTTACTTTCACCACACCCACTGACAAAATCCTCAGACAAAGGCATCCACTTTGGTGACTGGTTCTCAAAGGCAACCTGCCTATAGGTATAGGTGATGAAAAACTAGCGCATACATGGTTCATCAAAACAATATTTTTTCACTGCATTTGGTAACAAAAAGTGTTGCTGGGCTGTGCAACGCACTAATCTGTCATCAGTTGTATTTTTTATTCTTTTCTCAACATTAGTCATAAGTAGTTTGGTTCAGACCAACATTTTGAGACTGGATAAAAATTACTTGCATTTAGTCTCAAAATCGCTAGGCTAAACACAAACCTGCACCGGTAACCAGTTTCTGACTTTGGCGTGAGATAACAGGTCAACGTAAGTAAGAAATAAAAGTGGAAAATGAGAAGTGGGAATCTGGCACTTTTACCTGAATTTTTCAATTTCTCACATTGGGATAGAATTTTCCACATTTTGAGAAATTTTCTTAAAATGACACTATGACATTTTGTCTGGGCGATATTTCTCAAAATAGGAAAAAATTTGAGAAATTGAAAAATTCGCACAAAAGTGCAAAATTTCCCACTTCTTATTTCCACTTTTACATCTTACTCCCTGAGAGCTAATGTGAGATAAAATCAACTCTGACTCGAAGCTGGCATAGATCTGCTCCATTTTGCATTCTCACCAACACTGGTTTTAAATATATCATCATAAATGACCTGTGTTTTTCAATTCGTTCGAATCTGTGTTTATCATGTTGAAAGCTGGCCTCTCCATTGTTCAAATTAATGTTGGCACCAACTTTGCATTTACTTGGTGTGATCTTTTGGTAAATGTCGCCACTTCTCAGTCATACTTCCGCCATCAAAGGTTTTATTACTTGTTGGCAGGGGCGTAGATAGCTTTTATGGCGTAGGGGGCAAAATCGATTGAGTCTGGAAGGGGAAGCCGGAGGGGGTCTGGGGGTGCACCCCCCAGAAAAAAATGAAATTTACATCCTCTCAGATGCAATTTCCCCACATCTGACACCACAATAACTTGGCTTGAAAAGGGGAAAGGACCTTTTAGAGGAAATATTTGTTTTGTCCCTTTTTGCTCTGGGGGGCATTTGCCCCCTGCCCCCTCCCGCAAGCTACGCCCCTGGTTGGTCTAACCCTAAGCTTCAAGATGATGTTCATGTCACAATAGTGCTACTGCTGTAGTTTTGAACAACCGAGCTCATCACTCATTACCGAATTCCTCACACGCCAAAAAAGAGATTTTCTCATGTATGGTAATTCCAAGAATGTGCAAGTCTTAGCAGGCAACAAACAGGCATTTTTTGAAACCTTCTCAAAACATCCCAAATTTCATTCAACATTGTTGGCTAACTCAACTCTTATGTTCATTAGACGCACCTCCACACACGGTGCAGTCAAGCAAGTGAACCACAACAGCATGTTCAGTGCCATAATGCTACCGTTTCTAGCGAACCGCTGCTCATTTTTCTTGGGAGTTCCAGCAAAAATTGCTGCCAAGTGTTCTGATGCTGACCAACTTTTTTTACCACTGGTAAACATGGTAAAGGGTTTCCATGGTTTCCAGTCACCAGGCAGGAACTGCAGGCCTGTTGAGTGTATAAAAGCTGTGCCTTTTAGTCCAAAAAATCAGTATATCCATAATACCAGGTTTGTAACCAGAGTCTCCAGTCAAAAAATTACTGATTTTTATAGATGCCATAAAATTGCACATCAAGCCTGTTTGAACGTCCTTATACACCCTTTCAGAAATACGGCGCTCAGTGTTCAGTGATGACGTCTAAGGGGGTCTAGCCCCTTCCATTGCCATACAAAAGAGACGGTCACGGTTGACCACAATCTTTGAATTCTTCTGATGACGTGTAGAGGGCAGAATTTAGTTCGAGCGCTGGCCGCTGAATTTCTGGGAAAGGTGTATAAAATTTCCTCTCTGAAAGGAGCAGCCAAAATATGTGCAATTTACATGTAAACTTACAACTTTGTCGTGTGAAACTCAACTTTCTTCACAGGAAAATGTTTCCCATTTTGATGTCACCCAGAGGCACCAACATAGCCTAAAAAAGGAACTATCATATTGTTAAAGTATCCCTGAAGCTAGGAATCCACTGCTGATTTTCTGCGTCGCGACTTGCTTTGCAACCTGCTACCTGCGATTGAATACGATCGCCAGGAACTGATACCGGTCACCGACCGATTGGCGACTGAAATTCTTCGCCATTGGTGGAAATCATGTCCAGCGAGTCCACTCGGCAATCGAGTGCCCAGTTGCAAAGCAAGTCGCAATGCAAAATCAGGTTGAAAATCAATGGTGGATTCCTAGCTTGACATTGCCCCTAATGCCCCATGACAATAGATTTAAGTCGGATACCATAGTTCGAATTGATGAGATATCAAAATTGGGTACATTTTTCCATTGGTGATGAATGCTAATCATTGTGAACTTATGAGGTTTAAAATAAAGCATTCTACTTCTCTGTTTAGCTGTGAGGTTTATTTTATGTGCGAAATGAAATGGCCCAGGAACCTTGAGCTCAAGTCATCTTGTTGACAAGTTCCAGTGTCAATTAAACTTTATCAATTCTCAGCCTTGATTTAGTACCCGATATTGAAGAAGAGACAAAGGGAGAAAGAAACAAAAGTGGAAAATAAGAAGTGGGAAATTTTTGTGCAATTTCCTCAATTTCTCAGATTGGGGTGAATTTTTTTCCCATTTGGAGAAATATTGCCCGAAAATCAGACAAAATGTCATCATTTTGAGAAAATTCTCACTTCTTATATTTCAATTTTACTTCTACTTTACTTTTACTTGACAATAAAGCTGCTTTTCCACGAGGCGTTTGCGGGCGCGGAATAGGAGCGGGCACGGGTGGAAAACATCGAACCAACGTTTTTCCCATTAGCTGTTTCACCCGCACCTGCTCCCGCCACTGAAACCGCGTCGCAAACGTCTCGTGGAAAAGCAGCCTTAAAGGGTTTTATGTACATGTATGGCTTTTTGTCGGGCGCAAGAGGGCAAATAATGCCTTGGTGGATATAGATCGACCAGGATGAGGTGGAGCAACGGATTGGACCGACACATTGACAGATGGATGCGATGGCCAGATGGACAGATGGATAGATGGATGGAAGAAGGAAAGGCAATCACAGAATAAAGTGAACAAGTTAGCTGCAAATAAAGATACAATCTTGTCCAAGAGAAAAAAAGTTCAAGTTTGGGTTTATAAGTCTGATATCAACCAACGGTCGAGGTGTCATCTGACTTTACACTTTAACCCCAGTCTATCCTGAAACTTTTCAGTAGAACTCAGATGAGCTGCTCATTCAGCGCTACAATCTGAGCATTTCCGACCGGTACCCATTTATACACCTGGGTGGAGAGAGGCCAGTAAGGCAAAGAGACTTGCCCAAAGTCTCACGCCACAGCGGGATTCGAACCTGGGACCCTCTAACCGCCGGTCGGAGACCCGAAGCACTAGAGGATCATAGATTTGGATACAGGCTTGTTCGGTCCTAGGCATTGCATTGTAGTTGAAAGAGACTCGTCAACAGGAATGTCTGAGATCATCAGTAAACACTCAAGTTTTAAATCAAACAGACATGATAGTTCATTCCACTCATGTTAACTCTCACATATCTGGGTCTCTGCCAATGAGCCGTTTGAGTAAAGGCATAAAGGAATCAAACATAAAGGTTCAACTTAAAAATTTAGCATTTTATATATGTGGACAGAATCCATCTAAACCTCAACAGATTTGCATTCTGACTCTTCCACAGGCAAGACCCTTCTGCATGTTTAATGCAAATTTTGTTGAATTCAGACGAGTTGATTTTATGATACAAAAGGACTGAATTAATACGATGGTCATCTGTATACATTTGTGCTGAAAATAGCTTGGTTATCCTCAGAAATGGAATTCAAGGTATCAAGTTGACAGATTCATGTACCCCACTACCACAAAAAAATTGAAGCTCCTGCCTACATAAAGCCAAAATTCAGGCAGTGAGCGACATCTCGTGGCAATACATGAAGTGTATCCCTCAATTACTTCATCGTTCGCAGTTAAACCTTTTTATGTTTGATTCCTTTCTCTCACCTATCTGGGTCTCTGCTAATGAGCCTTTTGAGTAAAGGGACAGACATGTAAACGTCATGCCTGGCAAAGATAGAAACACAGGTCTCGGCAACATGGCACCAAGTCATAAAACCACTAAAATTACTGGTAACATTGCTAGTAACTCGCAAAAAACAGCTGTCTGGGCTGAATGCTCTGAAGACTTATGGTGATTGCAGCCCCTGGAAAATGACTTTTGCTAATGGTTCTGAGCAAGAAGTCTCAAAGGGATTGAGAGACACAGCAAGACAGCTGGTGCGCAGTGATCTGTCTTTGCAGGGAATCTAATAAGTGTGGACCATAACATCCTGCGAATTCCTTTAAAACGATGAGTTTCATGCGAAAACATCAGCACGGAAACAACCTTGTTGATTTTCCTGTCACAACACGTCCTGGACTGATTAAAATTGCAAAAAGTATTGCATTTAGGCAGACATGCGAGGCCTCCATTCAGCATATTTTATGAAATGTCGTGTTTTGAGTTGGTTTTTTGCCATTAGATGAACCAAAACTTACATGCTTGACAGACCTGTGTGGAATAATCAGGAACAGCTTTTTTTTAATAAATTGGGGCTGATAGGAATCTTTGTCTGATGGTGTCTAGTCTGTAGACTAGGGTCGCGACAGCGACAGGGAGGCCGACAGACCACAAGTGATGGCCGAATGGGGCCCTCCATTTGTTCGAGAGATGCGGTTCACCAAGCACGGCCATCACACCTAAAATCGTCATGAATAGGTGGCATCTGTGGTACTATAAGTTCAAACCCACGCATATTCGCGCGTGGTCTGCTTTACCGTGGACAACCCCATAGGATGCTTCTTATATAAGAAATATATATCAAGTACCAAACTACGCAGCATGCAAAAGACATTCCCTGCAGGTGACGCAGTCCATAACAGATCAATTTCAGTGCAGATGATTGCACCTGCCAATAACAATGCTGACCAATTGTCGTACATTTTTACAAACCATTGGAAACACCACAGAAGCCGTGGTTACACTACATAGAAATCCCCAGGTTTTTTGACACCCGGGTCTAGCCCGGCTCTCAAAAATCCCTCCTAGGCCCGGTGCCCGTCAACACTACTCAAATTTTGTGACGGGGACCTAAATAAGCTCTCCAAAAACCGTGTGGACAGAAAAAACCCGGGTTCGACACAGGTTTTTTATGTAGTGTAAATAGGACTAGATTCAGCTAAAATAATCTCAGGAACAGAAAGCAATGGAACGAAGTTTATAGTCCCTGAATCTGTATGTAGGGAGTACTGATCACTTGTGAATCCATAAGAGAGTAATGACTGCTTCCTAAGGCGATGAATGTATTAACCTCCAGTGAAGATCAATCATCCATGTGGGATATCCCTCCTGTTGAGAGGGGACACATGAACCCTCAATGTTCTGAAAAATAAACCTTAACGATATCAACCCACGGGTTCAAGTCGTTCTCACCTAAGTCTGGATGCAAAACCCCGAAAAGGGGCGTAACCCCTTTTTCTCTGATGACAGCAGTGTTTTGATATTTTCTGAATATTTGGGGGTAGGCGAATCAGAATCCGCTGGGTGCCACCACGTCACCGGCAGCATTTTGATAAAATCCCGTTAAGTTCAGGACACTGACTTTATCACTGAACCCAAGAACTGAGCTTTGTACAGGAGAATATACTTTGAACGGTGGGATTTACACACTATAAATGTATTACCAACAGATAGAAACATAGTGCCTCAGAAGCAGATAAGCATGTCCTTAATTGTTCTCAGTAGTTATGTAATAAGAAATGATGTTTTTTATGTAAATTATATGTATGAAATAAGAACACGTTTCGTACTATTTACCGACCCGATAAATGAAATGGTCCATGGACCATAATATCCTCACCTGGGCGAAAGTACCAGAAGAACGAACCAAATAAAATCTGGAGATGATCCAGCCAGTAGTTCAGGAGTTATTGCACTTTTTGCGTTTTCGGCTTTAGCCACCTAATGGCCAAGCCAAGAATCGAATCGGACCGAAACTTGGTGTCATAGGTCATCTGACCTAGGGGTATATAGGTACAAAGGTTCAGGCCATAGCCCCAGCGGTTACGAAACGTGCCCAGGTAAAGGCCACCGACGACGACGACGGACGCTGCACCAGCGTAAGATCTCACCAGGTCATATGACAATTATGGAGGTCGTTTGAAAACTTGTCATCTTTGAAACATTATTCTCCATCCTCTGAACATGAAACCGGCTTTATGCATGCATCAATTCAGAACACGCAAAATTTCTGCTCATTCAGTTTCTCTCAAAGTCTGAAGCGTGACATGCGAAGAAACCTTCCTATCTCACGACTCATTAAAAAATTTGAGGCTATCAAATTGGACACGGACAGCATCACTCAGACTGACTATAGTTCTTTAGATCTAATCAACCATATTTTTTTCATGATCCCAGTGAGCTCCTGTGACATTTCTACTCTGGATATCCAATATTCAAGTCATGACACCATTAGAAAATTGTAAAAGCAAGGATGGCCCAATCCAAATTTACATATCACCAAAGAGAGATCATGATCATTTGAGCAGTAATCAACTCCATTGAAATATTCCTTGATCGTCAGGACTCGGACATGCTCTAGGAGCCATTCACATATCACTGTTAGTGAGGTTTTGCAAATCTGACGAAATACGAAGTACGAAATACGAAATTCAACTTCATTTCCATGACCCAATATATTTCTGGAGATGCCAATGCGTCTTTTAGCATACATGTACCATGTAAGACCGAGAGCCAGTCCTCGCTATTTAAGTGAGGTTTCGCAAATCTGACGAAACAGGAAGTACGAAATAGAAATTCAACTTTATTTCCAGGACCCAATATATTTCTGGAGATGCCAATACGTCTTTTAGCATACCATGTAAGACCGAGAGCCAGTCCTATATCGCTATTAGTGAGGTTTCGCAAATCTGACGAAACACGAAGTATGAAATACGAAATTCAACTTCATTTCCATGACCCAATATATTTCTGGAGATGCCAATGCGTCTTTTAGCATACAGTACAGGTCACAATTGACATCCCTAAATTCGCGTAAGTTTCGCGTAAGTCACTCGTAACTTACGCAACAACTCACGAGCGTAACTTACGAGGTGAGTTACGCGAATTTTGCTAGGTACGCAATGATTTACGAGGCGAGTTACGCGATTTTGGCGAGTTACGCAGTGAGTTACGCGAAACCAAAGCCGTAAGTTACGCATAACTTACGAGTAACTTACGCGAAGCCGTAGGGATGTCAATTGTGACCTGTACTGTACATGTACCCTGTAAGACCGAGAGCCAGTCCTATATCGCTATTAGTGAGGCTTCGCAAATCTGACGAAACACGAAATACGAAATCAACTTTATTTCCAGGAACCAATATATTTCTGGAGATGCCCATACATCTTAGCATACGAAGCGTTATCGTGCACCTTGAATTCCTGAATTTCCACTTCGTATCTACGAAGGTTGCATGCGATGGTCGACGATTAGCAGAAAAGTGACATCTCATGTCATTCAAATTGTGCCAGATATGCTGGTATCCTCACGCAGCAGGCGATTCGATGCGGAAATCGCTCGTCGCGTCCTACCGCTTCTCACCGCATCGCGTCGCACCGCAAGTGTGAACAGCTATAGGCTTAACAGTGGAAACAATCAGTTGCGAAAAATTTCGCGTTGCACCGCACCTGCAGTGTGAACAAGGCTTTACACTGTTCTCATTCTTCTCTTGGAAAAATCCTCACCAATAACGTACATGAACATGGCCACATTGCCAACTATAACCACTGCCATTTAGCTCATAAGATTGGTGTGGCCTGATTCTGTTCAATAAGTCACCACTGCCGCTGCTGGAACATTTCATTAAGAGTAAGATGACCAGGGAAAAATCCCAAGTGTATGGCAATCTGACAGTCAAATCTTTTCATTTACGATGGAGTTCAGGCCAAGGGATGTAGTGCAAAAGTATTGGTATCAAACACACGCGGTCCAATACATGTATTTCCAGTTGAGAAGTTCATGCCATATATGAAACTGGGTAGCAGCAAAAATATCATCTCCCGGGTTCTCCACTAGTAACAGAACGGGCACGGCGCCCGTTCTAAAATGCAGGATTGATCTCAGCGCCCGGTCTAAAAATCCGCCGCCCGGTCAAAATTATTCACTTTAAATAACACTGAGGTTTTCCAAGCACCAAAATGCCGGGAAATCGCATTTCATGGCTTCTCGATTTCAAATTTTTCTGGGGGAGGCCCCAGACCCCCTGCTGAGGACGCACGTGCGGCAGCGGTTTCCGACATCAGTAACTGTGTGACGTCACCAGCGCCTGGTCTATTTCAAACCGTGCAGAGAACCCTGCATCTCTTATCTATTTTTGATAGCAGGTATGTCAGTGGCCTTCAGGCAAAAATTCCAGAAAAGACAAAAAGCTTTCCCCTCAGCGGCATCATACAGTATATATTCGCGATGTTAATCTAACAAGAGCAATGCAGAGCGTGGCATATGTCCCCAACTGGTGTATGTTATTTGTGGGCCTGGCCCAGATGGTACATTTGGGGGAAGCGTTGATGCTGGTCATTGAAAGGAACCTTCCCCTCAAAGAGACAAACACTCACAAAAAATTTCAGGTTGATCGCCGAATAAGCATTGTGAAGATAACGGACAGACACTGAATTCAAGATGGCTACCATGCCGCCATCTTGGATGTGCTGGCCACCACAACCGTCATCTTGGATGGGTGGCAGAGCTGGACATCGAAGAAACCTTCCCTCATAGTCTAGACAAACCGTCACAAACAATTCCAGGTTGATGGTTCGAAGCGTTCTCAAGTTAACTGATGGAAACGAGATGTTAACAGACGCTGATGCCGACACCGACACCGACGCAGATGTATATGCCTCGACATAATGGTCCCCACCTCCGAAGGTCGGGGGCATAAAAAGTCTATTACCTTCCCATCCTGTCGGTCGCTAATGCACATTTATAGCCATTAAATGCGTCGACGATGTGTGAGCAACAATTGTAATGCTGCTGAAATCTCCATTGTGGTCATTGGCGTAACTATCGAATGGCAAACGAATCAGTAAACGGCATACTAAGAGTATTTTACGTGAATGTGAAGGTGATTTGACTGGGGACTGGGTTTCTAGTTAAAAAGGTCCAGGGACATGTGATCACCTGGATTTTACTGTGGGTCACCAGAAAGAAGAAGGTTGAAGTCCTGACTGACCCTGCGATAGTCTGGTTCCCTGACCTGCTGTATGGTGGCGCTGACTGATCACGCGATACAGAGGTCAGGCAGGTACCATGTCAATACTGATCTAAAAATAGAACATTACTCATGGGCTGATTATTATGGGATATCGGGGTATCTTGAAACGAGTTGTGCATCGTGTGTGAAAACTCTCAAAATGCGGGGTGTTCTGTGTGTTTTAGGTGTACCAGTATCAGCTTTGCCTCTGCATCGTCCTGTACAGGTATCACAAGAGAGAAAATTCCGGAATTGAAGGGTCAAAACGCTGCACAACTGGCTTGATGGCCAATGTACCAAAATGACGTGACCTACTGACGTCACCGCAGATTTTGACAGGATTCTGACAATTTTACGCGGCGCCTGCCTGACCTCTGTATCGCACCATCAGTCAGCGCCACCATACAGCAAGTCAGGGAACCAGACTAACCCTGCGACAGACTACATGTCCCACAGATGCCACTCATTAGCTGTTTGGCTACATGTAGCTCACTGACTTTTCCTCAGCTGAGGTAATGAAAATCCGGGAATTCAGACGAGGGTGGCAGCTCAGGAAAACCAACCCAAAAAATAGTGCCAAAGGCACTGTGCCCGCTTGGATTTTTTAGCACAGTGGTGGAGAGCATAAGCCATATCAGAATCCCATACAAACCATCTTTGACAATATCTGTGACCAAAGCGTACATAGCAGATTTTGTGAGTTTGGTTTTGGCCTCCTGGTGGCAAAGTCAAGAATTAGATTTCACCAATACTTCGTCAGGAAGTCACTACAACCTAGAGGTAAATACATACAAAGGTTCAATACAATAGCTCAAACGATTATCAAAATATAGCCTTTTTATGTTTTTCACAAAACGTCCCCTACCTACCAAAATAGGAATCGCATCGCACCCAAAATCGAACTTGACCTAGATTTTTTGGTCATACACACCTTTACGCAATATGAAAATGATCCTTCAAAAACTGAAGGCGCTATCCATCTGACAAAAGGGAAAAGTTTACGGACACGCGCACGCACGCACTAACGCACGACAGACCACCACTAAAGGCGCCAAGCACAGCATGCCCTTTTGGCCTATGGGCCAAGCGGGCTAAAAAGACTCCAGTACTGACATGGTAAGAATTTTAATCCAACATAACCTGGACCAAGTAATTTGCATTTTTAGCATCAACACATCATTTTTAATTTATCTGAATGAAGTGCCTCTCAATCCACATTAGGAAAACCAATATCCAACTTCAAAAGTGTTTGAGGGGAATATAAATTAGGAACTCTGGGGACCGTTCCTAACATTTTATTTATGATCTACCCAGACGATATAGATCACTTCCTAGGGGCAACTGCCTCAGTTGTTTGCATATTTCATAGGAATGCATACAGGGTCAAACATGGTAGACGATATTAACAAGAGGCACCATGGCCTGGCACTCAGCTGAGCGGTTGAGGGAAAGGCACAGAATGCAATGCCCCAGCTAGACCGGTACCCGGTGCTGACAATTTTACATCGGACTTTTGCATATCTTAGGACCGGTCGTGCCTATCGTGTAAGTTCCTATACGCAAGTATAGGAACTGTTATGTTGATACATATCTATTTTGAACACCTTCGTGATTGGTGGATTTCCTGGGTCAAAAGGTGGTCACCTTCAATCTGCATTCCGGTACGGCAGCCGTATTGAGAATTGAATACATTACATTTACATAAAATTTCCAAGTGACGTCACTGGCAGAATTCCTCCAAAAATGGCGGCCAATACTAGTCCTACCAAACAAGCTACATGTACGACTGCAGCGCGCAAGTTAGTAGGATCAGGTACTAGTCCATCCCCAGCAGGCAAGCCATCAGGAAACATACCAATCTTTCACCACTGATATCCTGCTGTACTTTGTTGAGAAAGGAGTTGTATGGTTGCATCCATCAAAGATCAAAAAGTTTATAGAAAGACGCATGCACCAATGCACAAGAGACTACGCTGCCACTTAACAATCTACGAACCTGGCTGAGCCATTTGACAAAGTGAGCTAAAAAAAATCCATAAAATTTGTTCCTTGAATTTTCCCACAAACACTGGCCCGTATTCTAGAATCCTCCTTAACTCTAAGATCTACTTTAAGCTTTTGTATTCTGCCCTGCAAACAATAGCTAAAGGTAGTTAAGGAAGCTTCTAGAATACGGCCGACTATTTTGGTAAATCACTTCATCTAACTTTAAGCCCGCAAAATGTCAGCTTGAAGTCCAGAGAAAAAAAATCAATGTTTTATTTTTAAAAACTTATATTAGCTCCTTCTTCCCTTCACCCTACACAGCAACATCACCGGAATTCACTAATTTGACATGACGTGGGTTTTTTTTCAAATTGCTACAATTTAGTCTGGGAGCCATTCAAAAGTGGCAAGATCGAAGGAAATCTAATAAACTAACTTCCAGGGCTGTGTTTCATGACGTGTAATTCAATTCTGTGTCGTTATTTACTGTTAAACACACAGGAGATCACCGCCATGACTTGCACTCGATTGAGTAAACCCCTCAGGCAATGGTTTATTTGTTTTTATCTACGCTCGTAATATGGAAATTCATGTAGAAGTGTCAATACTGCACACACGGCACTGTGGACTTGGTAAACCAAAACCAAACAGTTTTTTTTTAAATCCGTCAAAAAATAAGGCCCTAGTACACCAACTACTCTCCATTCCACTTCCGAGTGGAGCGAGGTTTATCAACGATAGCTCCGCAACGGCTGGGTCAAATTTGACGAAATATACGTAAATCGATTTATCTTTCTTGCCGCTACAGCCATCATCCCTGTCATTTTCCCAGAAAACGTGACAGAAAAAAGTTCTTTCATGAATCACAGTTCGTGTTTACGGCCGAAATGGCAGCCATTTTGAAATGACGCAATACATCACGCACGTGTAAACTGCACTGAACACCATGGCGAAATGAAATGGGTTTTGAGAAAGGGCCCCGTTATGTCGGCCTTACGTGAAAAATAGAAGATAGCAGAAAGATACCGACAAGAAAGACAAGTCAATTGATGTATGGTATGTCAAATTTGACCCAGCCGTTGTGGAGATATTGGCTGAAAACCTCGCGCCACTCGGATGTGGAATGAACAGTAGACAGAAGTTTACAGACCCCACCATTCAACAATAAAGCCGTGTTCCTGAAATCCAAGATCGATATGCGAGATGCAACAGCAATCTGCAATGTCCGAAATGCGATAAAAAAACCTGTGTTCCATTTACCTGCCTGCGATATAGGTTGCGATCTTCTAGCAGAAAACAAAAGAAAGCCCTGGCTGCTGTACCGCGTGACCTCTATATCGCATCCGTTTTTCATCTCGATCGCTACGATCGCATCGCATAACGGATAAAGCCTAGCGCACATTTGCGGCAAAACTCAATGTGTTAGGGGTGTTTTTAAAGTGGACTGACCCAACGCTGTCGACTCGTCATTCTGCCAGGTCAGTCGATTTTAACAGACACCCATAACGCATTGAGTTTTGTCGCAAATGTGCACTTGGCTTAACGCGTGCAGATAAATGAGTATTGGAAAATGGCTTGGAACGACAAGACTGCGATTTCGCGTATCCTTACGTCGTATCGCATAACGGATAATGGATGTCAGGTAAACTCGGCTTTAGCCTTGCTAGGCCTTCCCACCAAGCAAGCAAAAAATTTCCAATCATTCTTAATTTCTTTAGGGACACAAAACTTTCTCGTGACAGCACTCACCTGCTAAAAGTAATCCCGTAAAAAACACCATTTTGGCAGAGAGGTGTTACCTCTTTACCATAAACAACTGCAACTTGTTTCTTTCTCGCAGTCGTTTCTCACAGAATCTTAAACGACGCCATAGAAAATCTCTTGATATTGCTCATAAAGCTAAGATGCCATGTCTGACACTCGAATCTTAATTCAGTGTCTTATAAGAGCCGTAGTTAATCTCGATTCAAGCTAACACTCCTAGAACTGACGCTAACGCAGCTAACTAATTGAATTGATTGAGCCTAATTTGATCCACATCAGTATGACAACAGCACTAAAAGATAAGCAGTCACTAATGATCGTCAAGTCAAGTCTGTTCATTTACTGTCTTCTACTTCTGCCGTGAACGCCGTCTAATCACATCCATAATGAGCAACAAGAGTCCCGCTGTCTGTGTTATTAACTCAATATGCGTCATAATGAAGAGATAATCAAAGATTTGATCACCTGCGACTTTCCCAAAAGTGCAGCAAATGTTGATAAGTTAAGGTAATTGGCGTGTTTTTATTTCATCCAAATGACGACATGAAAATATCAGATCTAGAGAATACCGTATTAGATCTCCTGTGAAGGGGACAAGTAAAATATGAAGAAATGAACTGCCCCAGGCACGGTCCTAGAGGGGGTCTCCCGGGTGCTCGCCTCCGCTTTTGGCCAACAAATCTGTAAAATCGACCGCGAAATTCTGACATCTAGAGCAAATCATTCAAATAGGAGCTGTCATTGAGTTGACCAATAGGTGTCACTACAGCCCAATTCAATGCATATAGCGGACCCATTCATTCTTGATCGAACACCAATCACATGCATTTTCCTGTGTATAAGTCCGCTAGAACTTTGCTGCCTGTTGTGGCGAATGGCCGCAAAGACGAAGATGTTGATGGATCCCCCGGCTAGTGCGGAGTACGCAGCCGGTTGAGACGGCCACGACGATTTCAACCCCTAAGGTGTTGATTGTTGATTCGCCGCAACACCCGAAATGGTCCTTCGAGCCGGATGTTATACCATAGGCTAGACCAAGGATGAGCACGCTCATTTGCGGACACTCATTTATTAGACGCTACCGACACCATTTGAGCCAACGCCCGACAAGTTCCGTGGGCAGAGGAATTCTAGAGGATTTCAATGCAAGTTTCGGCTTATCGTCTAGGAATCCAGTGTATATCGTAGGCAGAGGTGGTTTGTGCGTGGATAGTAGGGGGCGCAACTTTATTCGGGACCGTGTCAGACAACTCCGGCCCCGTCTCTTGGTATTGGAGATAGGCACAAACGACATAGCTAGTTGTGAAACGCCAGGAGTGGTCGCTGGCATCGTCATTGGCCTGCTCCGCGAGCTGTTGTCTTCCTCATCTGTACAAGTAGTAGTTTTGTGCCAGTTAGTGAACCGCAGGAGAACCCGAGACAGTTCCCAGATTGAGTTCGATAGGGACCGTTTGGTTTACAACCGGCTTGTACAGCAGGAAGCGACCAGAAATCGTCACATCTATGTTCATCGTCACGATCGCTCAGTGCTCGTCAATCTAAGCGGCCACCTTTCTAGTGATGACATCCACGTTACGTCTCAAAGGGGACTTCGCCTCTACCATTTTAGTATCCGGAGAGCGGTAATCAGAGGTTTGAATAGGTTGGACGAGATCGATCATTAGTCAAGATTTTTTCGGGTACCGGTTACCTAACAGTGGACTTCATAGGTGTTGGGCTTCCATCGAATTAAGTGTCAAGAATCATCGTCATGGCTTCGACTCAAGTTCTCTGTAGGTTTGTGGTTGGATTGTGACTGACCCAAACTATCTCAGGAGGTTCCTTGAACCTTTCCAGTGATGATATCCACGTTACGTCTCAAAGGGGACTTCGCCTCTACCATTTTAGTATCCGGAGAGCGGTAATCAGAGGTTTGAATATTGGACGAGATCGATCATTAGTCAAGATTTTTTCGGATACCGGTTACATAACAGTGGACCCCAAGGTGTTGGTCTTTGGGCTTCCATCGAATTGAGCGTCAAGAATCATCGTCATGGCTTCGACTCAAGTTCTCTGTAGGTTTGTGGTTGGATTGTGACTGACCCAAACTATCTTGGGAGGTTCCTTGAGATCGATACATTTATTGTCAGTGACAGAAATTAGTTAATTAGTAGATTTCGAATGGGTCTCTTCCTCATCTGACTTCTGGCTGGATTGCGACTGGCCGAAGTATGTGCATAGTTTAGGAGGAAGAATTGGTTACTTACAGTAGTAGATATCGAGCTGATAGATGGATCCTTTTTCTTTGACTTCTGGTCGGATTGCGACTGACCGAAGCATTCATTGATACTTCTCAATTGTGTCCCTCATCTTGATATCATCCACTAAATCACCATGGATACAGATCTTGGCAAGGGTAGACCAGCCCGCCAACGTCGGCTGCCTGCGCGTTTCGGCGACTATGTTCTGGAACAGCACCATGACACCACATCAATAGCATCTTCTTCGAGTCATATGGAACGTCTAATGACGGAGAGAGATGGGATTCGAGACCATATCAATATTGAGCTTATAGATGGATCCTTTTGTTTGACTTCTGGTCGGATTGCGACTGACCGAAGCATCCATTGATACTTCTCAATTGTGTCCCTCATCTTGATATCATCCACTAAATCACCATGGATACAGATCTTTGCAAGGGTAGACCAGCCCGCCAACGTCGGCTGCCTGCGCGTTTCGGCGACTATGTTTTGGAACAGCACCATGACACCACATCAATAGCATCTTCTTCGAGTCATATGGAACGTCTAATGACGGAGAGAGATGGGATTCGAGACCATATCGACCGCTATTGCATGAGGGCAGATACCATCGTCACGGAGCGAGGTAGCCGGTCAACGCTAAGGCGACTAGAACGCCGACTTGAACGCTCATTTCTAGAGTTGCAGGACATCACCTCCAGAATACTCGATGCGGGGGAGGAAATGTTCCCATGGGAAGCAAGAACGGCAGTGAGCGTATTGAGCAACACAAAACAACAAATTGAGGACTGCCAGGATTTAATAGCCGAAGACCTCGAAGAGAGAGAGGGTCGTGGGCCCCCTACTGAGGTCAGTCATGAAATAGGATGCAGTGTTGATGATATCGAAAGCCGCCCGGCGTCAGTTGGGAGACTTCATTTGTCGAGGTTGCCCGCGGCGACAGAGGAGTTGACATGGAATCCAATTGTGAAGACCGCGGAAGTTAAGATAGAACCTGGTGAAAACAGTGAAAGCGAAGATGATGGGGACAACTGCTCCCAAGAAAGCGCATCCCTAAGATCAAGAGAAGCAAGAATCAAGGCTGAGGTGGCTTCGCTAAGAGTCCAACAGGAAAAGCAGCGGTACGGGGAGGAATGCCAACTCAAGGAGGCAGAGAGAATCCTCTATCTTAGGAAAAGAGAAGATGAAGCCGAGAGGGCCAGATTCGAATCAAAATTGTGGGACCATAGGGAGGTCCGCGAGAGTCTTCAGGCGGGTATAGAGAGTCCTGTTCCCGAATATCCGAAGCCTGCACCTCGTACTTCCACGCAACTACGAACGTACAATAAGTGAAGCCTTGGAGAGGGGAGACGCTGACGACCGAACCCCGGGGAGGGGTGAATTTCTTAGCGGTTCACATACGCCGGGGAAACTACACGAGAGACCTACCCCTCAGCCTAGAACTTCTTTGTCGACCAGGAAGGAGGAAGTTCGCAGATTTTTCCAGGGGATAGCCAAGCCAGCCCTCCCGAAGTTTAACGGTGAAAAGGGTCAATTCCAGGATTGGTTCGAGCAAAATTTGATATCTTTGTGGACAACACGGAGGTTCCGACACGATTCAAGATGATCATGCTGAAGAATTCTCTTGAAGGACCTCCACTAGAGCTCGTGAAGCGGTTGGGATATACTGACACTCAGTATGAAATGGCACTTGAAAAGCTGCAGACAAGGTATGGCGGAGAAAAGCGCATTCTGCAACAACACATTGAATCAATTATGTCCATCAACCCCTTGAAGGAGGAGAACCTCAAGGGACTGGCTGACTTTGGAAACAAGTTGTTTGATATTGTGGCAAAATTAAAAGACGCAGGACAAGAGAGCGAGCTTGTGGGTTCGTCGGCCCTATATACCATGGTCATCCAGAAAATGCCTGACTCCTTACTTGTACAGTACCATAGTACTCGTCCCGCGTCAAGCGAGGATGGGCTTGATACCTTCGTGAAATGGCTAAACTCTCAGATCTCAATTAGGATAGAGATGGCGGAGATAAAAGAGCCTGCAAAAAGACATCGACACGAGGAATCATCAAAGTCATCTTCAGGGAAAAATCGGAATGAGGTCAAGCGGTTTCAAAAGAGCCGGTCTCATGCGAGTGGGACGAATGCTGAGGAAACAAGGAAGCCTGCTGAGGAGATGAGTGCTGGTACCCAAGAGGTCGCCACCGACGCCGAGTCCTCGGACGAAGCAAATTAGCAATTGCCCCTTGTGTGACGAAAAGCATCAGATCCATAAGTGCAAGAAATGGAACAAGGCTAAAGTCTCCGAGAGATGGGAACTCGCAAAGGAGAAGGGGATTTGCTTTCGTTGCTTGAAGTCGGGCCACCGTGGGACTACTTGTAGTTCTGGAAATAGATGTGAAGTTGATGGATGTCAGAAAACGCACCATAAGAGTTTACACTCAACTGGCCCTCCTTCAAGTGAGGCCAAGAAGGAAGGTGGGTCTACTCCAGCCATCAATGCCTTCGGAATAGGAGAAGATGGGAAGGTCAAGCCCGCTAGGATAGCACTGCGAGTTCTCCCAGTTTATATTGTGGGCCAGGATGGCTGCAAGCGGAAGGTCAACGCTTTCCTTGATGACGGCTCAGACTCGTCATACGTCCGGACGGAAATAGCAGAATCGTTAGGTTTGTTGGTCGAAAAGAATGACCTCACCATCTCCACGTTAGTCGATAGAGGGACCAAGGTGCCCAGTGGGTTGGTTAGTCTTACCATAGAAAGTCTGGACGGGAAGA
>NMRB01001481.1:9870-56652 GCA_002633025.1 Notospermus geniculatus
AAGCATCTTTACCTGATTCTTTCATTACTTATACTGTGTAAACCCTTCTTAGCAAGTTTGAAGTGTATTTCATATGCATTACGCCACTTAATACCTAGATTGGGATAATACCAAGTAATATTCTACATTGTTGCTAAGGTAAACACATGAGCTTGGATCAGCCATTTCATTTCGGATTCCGATCACTTTTTTTACAACGATATTAAGAATGCAGAAGGATTGTAGTGATCTTCTGCGGTGTTTTTGAGTACGTTTTACAAGTTCACTAAGGACCAGTTCAAGAACTTGGTAACATGTAAGCGACAACTAGGCTTGCTACATGTAAAACAATCCTGTATTGGGCGGAAAACAAGACATCGATTTCACCTTCTAACACCGTAATACTAGATGTATGGATCTCAGAAAAAGTCGGTTTCTTCAGCACAATCACCACCAAAATATTTCTGAATGACTCTAGTCTTGTTTTTAATTGCAGTGACCTGGTAAGTGGATATATGCGATATACCAAAAATTCATAAACGAATTTTTGGATATACTTAGATTGGAACGTGCAGTGAGAAGAATCATTACAAATTCAATGTGCTCACAATGTCCAAGGTTTCACCAATCACAATCATAACTTGCCTGATATAATACATGTGGATTCAGAAACTCCTGCCGTATACGGTCCAATTTCAAAGTCAGTTTCGGCGCCTTTCGACCCAGTGGATCCTGTAAATTTCATGAAAAATTTGACCGTGTACGGAGGGCAATAGTCGTAAGACATTACCAATAAACATTGAAAGAGAAAGAGACATCAGTGACTTAACTCTGGCATTAAGTGAATACATACAATGTACATCCATCGGCCGACTGTGAAGAGCGATCATAACAAAATTAATTGTATGCGAGTAAAAATCTTAAGCTTGCAGATGTGGGTTGTTAATTGGAACAAAAATCTTTAGTACAAATTTAAGTTTCATTTGGTGAATGATGAATAGCTAAATGTTTGTTGACCACGAGTTAAGGAATTCCTGCCCCACACGAAGTAGACTTCCTGCCCCCACTCCCTTGTTTTGCAGTGACAACGACGACAGAACCGTGATTCGATCGCTAAGTTTGAATTGAGACCCTTTCGGAAGTACTGTATACGTATACGCCACATCGTGACAAACGGCTGTGCTTTAAATAATAATAATAAGTTACATAATGCGAATAGCGTTGAGAAAGCTGATACGTGTCACAACGTTAAGATACCGTTGTATGTCGATTTGGAAATATCGTGATTTCACTAGTGTTTGTATGACAAAGTTCTCCATGAAATGTACGCATTTGTACATGTACATAACATTATACTGAAGGCTTCAGACCGAATGCATTCGAGGCCTCTAGTACATTGCCTGATTTAATCCAAGTTCGCCGTTGGTATACAATCAAATCTGAGTCCACAATTTTTTTCCACATCTGAATGAAGCATAAAAGGCAAGAATCACTGAAGGTTAAGTTTTATGTAATTAATTTATTGTAGCTCTGGTGCATTCCTTAACGTTTTCATGTCAATACATTACAAAGAAAAGAAGCACCTAGTTCGTATTGGAGAAATGCAAAGACGGTACATTATACAATGTATACTACTAGGTTAGGTATACTCTAGGTATGTATGACAAAGTCAAGGCTTTCATAAAGAAGATGGATGACACGAACGCAATTAAAGTAAAAGATATAATCCTGGTTATTTGGACGCATGGCTTTTTAAGGGAAAAAAAATATGTACCGGTAGGTCTATTCACTTTTAAGCCGGTGACAGACTGGCGCGTACGCGGCGCGTCATGAAGGCGTCCCACCAATCGGATTATTCGGTAGGTGTTTCGGTCCGTGTTACCGCCTCCCTGATTGGTTGAACGCTTTTCCGACGCGTTGCTTACGCGTCAGTCTGTCACCGCCTTTATTTTACACCTGACAGGTCAGTTAAATCCATGACAGGCTGAACGCCTTCTGCAGTAGTCACATGACCATTGATCGATTTGTTTGAGCTCACTGGCTGTCATGCATGACGAATGAGCTTGGTTTGCTGAGACCTGGCAGTGGACAGCTCATAAACGACCCGGCAGTGCAGAAGACCCCAGGCCCATGAAACATCTTCAAGCATCAAACTCCCGTTCGCGACTTCACACTGTGATAGTCGTCCCTTCGATAAATTTGGAGACGCAGAGGCTCGAGTAGGAAACAGTTCTCGCAAGGCCTAGTACGGCCTGGAACCGACCCTAGACGATTGTGTGTGTTAGATAGAGCATTTCACCAGTAATACAAAATATACCTAAGTATTTGATACAAAGTTGCAGTGGATGAATTTTAATATGTGCGCTGTATAAACAAGGTCTGAAGCATTATGCGCCTCCGCCATCCCACCTAATAGTGGTGGAACTAACAAACAAAATACAAATACTACTCGTCATTGGACGTGACAAGCACGTGACCATCCTCCTTCAGTGACATGGTGTGCAGTAGTTGGTTTCTAGAAATACAAAATGATGCGTCGTGCCTTGTCGCTATAGGAACATTTCTGTTGAGCTCTCTGTAGGCCTACTCCACGACGCTTGGCGCAGATTTGAAAGACAACAGTATAAGTATAATAAAAGAAGTAAATTACTAGACCAATTGGATATATCTGCATGTGTGCTGTACACTGACAATGCTGACAGTGGTTTCATTTCAACAAAGAAATATTCGAGTTTTTTTAATTATCTTGAAAAACGATCACTGGGTTATGGATTGAATTGAATGCGACGTATGGTGTGAGTTTGATACAAATTAGCACCTTAAGACAAATTTGAAAGGAGAATTTATGACCAAGAGTGCTGCATTGGGAAGATCTTATTGTCTTGAAAATGAATGAGGCACACATTCTCTGCATTTGAACTAACGTGATGCGTACGTCTATGTGATGTCAAGTGTGGACATTAACATTTTTTAAAGTTAAAGCTTGGGTTTATAGTCTGATATCAACAACGGTAGAGGTGTCATCCGACTTTACACGTTAACCCCGGTCGGCCCTGAAACCTTTCAGTGTTCAGATGAGTGTTCATTCAGCGCTACAATCGAGCATTTCCGACCGTTGTCTTTTTGAAGGTCACAAACCGGGATGTCCCCAATTGCAAGCGGGTCCATCTTTAAGTGATTTTTCACGCTCAAGTCCATGGGTCATTAAGACTAGCAAATGCTTTTACTTCATATCTGTACAGCATTGCCTAGTGCATTTATACTGCGAAATTCAAGTACAAGCATAGTTTTTATTCATACATGACAATGATTTGTACCAAATACAAAACCTCAGGACCTAGCAGAGCTACCGGTACCTAAACAAGGACACATAATCATGTTCCCAATGAAGCACTCTTTTGCCTACAAAACGAGGACAATTCTCTTTTTCATTCTCATAATACGGCTAGAGATTCTTCAAACATGATGAAACTTCAGTTGAAGCTTGTGCGGGAATAACACGCGTTTTTTTCCGAATACAAACATTCTCAATTCAAAACGAATTTTCCTGTTATTGTCCTTCTTATCTCTCTGATGCACTACATTAAAATTTTCCGATAAACGGTGAATTATGGAGAGCATAAAGAAACGGTAGGTGTTAAGAGGTTGCACGTGCATTATGACATATCTTAACAATGTTGTGGTCATTATCTATGTGAGAATAATTACGTTGGACTTAATAGTAAGTGGTCTAGAGCAACAAGAATCGGGCAAGACTACCTAAATTATGAAATAAACGAAGATAGGCTACACATCAACATCTTTTTCAGTTTGGTTTTGCTACAATCATAATTAGCCGATGTTTTTCTAGTATGGGAGACATATTGAAATTGGATGTCTTGTGAGTCTCTTTTTGATTCCGCATTGACAACAGAAAATAGTGAAAGGTAAAAGAGCGTGCACTCGCTGTAAACTTTGTGGGTAATAGTCCTATTGCAAGACGGTCAACAATACATTATATTATCTTGTCTTGTACAATTCATTGGAGATTGAGTGGGCAAGATGTACAAAATTAATAAAAGTCTAAATTACACAAAACAACGTCAGATGTGAGATTGCAATTGCCAGTAAATTACGAAAAGTCAACACGATACAAGTTCAACGACACCGAAGTGGATTTTCTGTGACATTATCACACTTAAGATCTCTAGATTTCCATATTATAGGATGTGTTACATCTTTCACAGTGCACTGAGTCAACTGTACAAACGCTTCGTTCCATTAGGTATCCCCCACGGGTTACTGACGACTACGTAACGGCAATAACCTGCCTTTATGCACTGATCTTACAGAGTTTAAGAGATCACACGCTAACGATAGCGTTTACGTTAACGCTATTTCTTGCATGTATTTTATGTACAAAAAATATTGTTATCGTAAATGTTATCGTTAGCGTGTGATCTCTTAAACTGGCCTCTCATCGTCGTCGTACGTAACCGTCAGTAATCCTTGGCGGATACCTATATTAGGCCTACAAGATGACAATTTTATGTAGTTGAAAATGTCTCCTTTATTTTATCGACTTTCAGGAAGCCATCTTCTATTCTACAAACAGATCTCCATCGGCTAATAGCAGTGAAATTGGTTGATATTCATTCATCAAGTGATATTCAGCTTTGGAAAAATTCCTTTTGTTTTTCAACACCAAAAACATCATGAAAAAAAGTCACCTTTCAAGAGGGGGACAAACTGCTGGTAACAAACTATTCACATCATGACAGTGAGATTTTCTGATCTTGACGAGCAACAGCGTGTAAAAAAGTCTACACACCTCATAGCAGTTAAAAATAGAACACAACAACACGGCGAAGAATAGAGGAATTTACAAAAAATGTTCTTAAACAATGAACTATTCACACCAAACACATCATCCTAGAATTAGGGGTATATCACCGAAAAACGAACGTTGTGTACGACAAACAGTAACTGGGATAGTGCGTAGAAATATACGAAAATAGACGTAAGTTGCATTCAAGATGGAGTAGAGTATTCTAGGGATATGCAGCTTTAGAGGCAGCTGGTGTAGAGAGAGAAATGGCTTGGAACTAACGCCGATAAACAGATCTCTGTTATATGCTGATGATCACTGTTACTGGCAACCAACCTGTATAAATACATTGCAAAAACAGAAGACTCTTGGAATAGGAGGATAGAGGCATTATCTTTCTGAGTGTATTCCGACGAGTAGTCAATAAAAACGGTGTAGCGTTTTCTTGTTCCGCATATCTCAGTGTTTCTCTACAATAGACCCAAAGATACCATTAGTGTTCGATCGGGAAACTCAGGAAAATGCGGCCTATAATCATTCTCGTTTCACAGCGTTCTCCGGGCCTATACAGTAAGGGAAACCCTGAGAAACGGGAACACTGCCCTGGGTTCTTACACCTGACGCCGATTTCCAGAATCCTTGATTCCACGTACAGTGTTGCCCACAATGGATATGCAGTTTATGTGGATTTGTGATCAACTCACTCTCAATTTTGTGGAATTTGAAAATTCCATAAAAACGCTTTCTCGATTAAAAAAGATATACTTTAACTGCATGACCCACAGTTTGACAGGAAGCCTAGACAATGTAACGCATTAATCATTATATAGTGAGACGCAAATGTGATGTACATTCCAGATGCAACGCAAACATTACTTACTAGTACTTGTATAGTCCGCTTCTAAAAAATTAATTCTTAGGACCTTATAGGATATAAATTATCAAACATATGACAGTAAATAAGGATTCACCAAGTATGCATAAGAACAAAGATGTGCATTAAGAAACTTGTGATCTTTGTCGACCCAGTGTGGCAGACATCATATCACTCCGACCAAAGCCTTGCTTCCACATTTGCCCATCCTGCTTCTTCCCTCTCTGCCCCCGTCGGATACATGTGTGCGGTGACGAAGGGAGAGAGGACTTTGCCTAATTACGTCAGGATGCATTAGCATGTCACGCCGCGTTCCGCTCTACCATTGTTCACAGTTGGAATGAACAATGGAAGTGAATGACCACTGTGTAGCAAGCATTAAGATATGACATGTAGCATATTACACCAAAATCGCAGTTGTTAGGTCACAGAAGTCTGGCATTGCTGGTGTTCAGCTTCTGTTGGTGGTGATGGTCGACATTGCTGGCCACACAGCAGGGCTGTTCATACATCTTCGAACTGAAGTCTTGACATTGACGATGATGGAGGAGCTAAATCCGCGTGGCGAAGCCAGGCCTATGTGACCTTGCGATTTTGCTATATTTTGAATTAACAATAATGAGTTTGTGTCGAAGTATTTTAAAGGGTGTCATCCGTTGGATTTCGGAAAGCAATTTAAAGTAAAGCCCATTGAGATTGATTCTTGGAAGATTCATGGAATAATCGAAGCAAAGAAGAAATGGATTGAAAATACCCCGAAGTTGTTGCCTTCAAAGATTTGGAAAGATTGGTATAGTCGAATTGTGTGTGACATGCTGTGTCGTCTTGCAAGATATAGCATTTGTAAATGCATAATAACTGCCACAAATGATCACGTGGTATCTGTTTTCGAAACTAGGGGTTTAGAATCTGATTTAAATCTAGAATTAATACAGTCACTCCAGCACTTGATGCGATCACAGTTTGATTGTGTTGTGTTTATGTGTGTCTCGCAGGCTCCATTCCTTCGGAAGATTCAATGAAATTAACAGACAGAAAATCCGCAAAAAAACAACATTTGCACGAGCTTACGCTGTAGTGTACATGAGGTTACCATGCAAAAAATGTGTTGGTGATTATTGTAAGTGAAGCACATGCGACAAACATATTCTTCAGTAAAATTTCTTTCATTGTTACATGTAAAAGAATATAGGAATATTATGTCATGTAAAGATACGTACGTATATTCATCAACTATCACTTAATGAACGTAAAATGCAGGACGAACTGTAAATTACATAAGGATTGCTTCCATCACTCGATTTTAAGGAATGCGTGATATTACAAACACCGCCTATTAAAGGACACTGCCAGAGAGGATCTAGGGATATATTCAAGGGTTGAATTAGAAAATAAAGTCTTAGAATAAGCCAGACTCAAGGTAATAACGATACCTCTTAACACCAAATAGTTTTCTGCAACTTAACGTTACTGTTCGTTTAGGGCCTCCCATTCAGATGTAGACGATCTTCTTCGCAAGGAAAATTAACTTAATACATTTCTATTTACATATTTTTACAGTTTTCAGCACATATGGTTTGCATAACTAAGACACATGTATCTCAATATCATCGTCTTCATCTTCGTTATCTGAATCGTCAGACATCATTGGCATGTGTTCCGTAAAGTTTGGAGAACCAAGTTCTGACTGGGGACTACCTATTGGTGTTCGTTCATTGTCCATGTTAATTTCCTCAGAATCCTTTCTAGGGTCGTGTACTGTGTCGCTAAGGTCTGGGTTCTGGTTCCCCTTCCCTGGTAGTGTAGACTCGCGCGTTCCTCCAGATGATAGCAGTTCCCTTTCCTTTGAATTTCTCCATTTCATCCGCCGATTTTGGAACCAAATTTTCACCTGCAAAGATATTGAACAAAAGCATTTTTAACAAAAGTGTAAAATGTACTGCAGTTTCAAATAAAGAGGTCAGTTGAGTAACGTTGAACTACTTGTAAACGCCTATTGCGATGGTCACTCGCTCAACAATAGAAAACTAACTACATGTACATGTATATGTGAAAATGACAAGAGGCGACTTCGGAGTAGGACACAAATCCTGGTGATCAACAGGCGTGTCGTATAATCCACCTGCCATTCCTCCTAGCACAATGCCCCTCATTATTCTGTACAGATGGGTCGGGCCTAAGTGTTATTGCGTAACCTCTTAGAAATGAGAGTAATGTTTTAAAAGCGTTGACTTTTCTCTATTCGTGTCATTATACATGTACATTATGTAAGGCAATAAAAAATAAAAGTGGAAAACAAGAAGTGGGAAATTTTGGAATTTTGCGCGAAATTTTCAATTTCTCAAATTGGGAGAATTTTTTTCCCCATTTTGAGAAGTTTTCTTAAAATGACATGACATTTCGGTTTCGTTTCCTTTTCGGCGGATTGTGTTTTTTATGTCCCTTGTCCTTGGGAAATCCATTTGATTAGTAAGAATTTCTCTACTTATGATTAATTTACCTTAGTTTTTGACTTAGATCGTGATTAATAGGCTACATGTTGATATCAGTATTCTCTAAACTAATGATGAATTTGTCAGAATTTTCATAGCTTGGTCACAATCCTCATATCCATAAACCAGCAGGAATCTCTAGATTCCGTCAAGATTACTTTCTCTCAATACTGCTGGAGATAAGATAATAATGCCGTTCTAATGGTGGGCATGAGTCAGTCAGCATCCCCTAATGACTTTTTGCCTTCTCTCTTTATGTAATATTCGTTAATTCTATGCATAGCCATGTCTACTCTAGATGACACCGATACACCACGACTGGATGGGGTAATATAAAAGTCGACTGGTTCAATAAAACTTAATTATTGCGCACACGTTAAACTTGTGATACGAATCACAAGATACACCATGAAGACCTACAGTATCTTTACTCTAATTATCTCAGGCTGAATTAACCATATTATTATCCATTGTCATCGACTTGATACATCACGAAAACATAGGGTATAACATCTGTAATCTCTAAATGTATCAACATGGGCCCATCTTTCATCCCAACTTCCAACACTGATAATAATGGGTACTAGTTCCAATTAAGCATCTTCGAATAATTCAGAGTGTTGTTCTTGATGATAAATGGTTTTACCTCTTATCATTACACAAGTAACCTGTGCTGAGATTAATGTGGCATGTCACGTTGTCAAACAAAAAATTAACATGATGTTCCCTCAGAAAACGACATAATTAGCATGAAATGAATTGCATGGCATCAAAAAGGACTGTTCATTTTCGTCAATTGAGGAACCTGAGTTGTGATCCTTGAGAAAATGGAGAAAGCTATGAAGCTGCAAATTGCTGCGATTATTCTGTACAGCACAACAAATAATCCCTGCAATTTGCAAGTGCATAGCTTATTTTCCCAAGGATCACAACTCAGATTCCTCAAGTGACGAAAATAAACAGCCCGTTATATCTTCGAAAAGAATCATAACGTCTAGATCTTTCTGCAATCCACAACCACCAAGCCTGAATGAATTAGTTTTCACATATTTATTTTCTTAAGTAACTAAGCTATCCGTACATTTTGCTCGGTTTGTTTGCTTATGCAAGTAACATTATACGTTGACCTATCAGTTATAGGCACGATACAGTTTATTGCTGTAAGATATTAGCCTAGACCGATCTAGGTATCGATCTTTGCTCAGAAAACAATGGTTTTTAAGAATAATGCCTGTTAGATTATTGGTATTTTTGTGAGGAGCGGTGTGGGAATTCTCAAGATTGACTCAGTGAAAACAAACGTAATGATGTCCCGGAGATGTAACTCTATCATGTTGATTTCAGATGTGTATGTAACGAAGAAGGAATTGAAATGTATTTTGTAATGATTACAAAGAATGTGTTGCGTTTGAACACCATGGCACAACATTATTATCAAGGGTCCATACCTTCGCCAAATATAGAGGGGACGTGATTTTCATGACGACACTAATGTCAAAATTTCATGACGTAGACGTGACAGTTTTGACGTCGGCCATTTGACGGCCAAATGGTCGACTCTGCAGTCACGTGACCGTTGTGACGTCAGTTAAGAACCTCTATACCTCTGTAACCTCTATATCTACATAATCAGTCTAAAATTCTTCAAAATTTAGGCCTCATGTTGCTGTTTTTGACTGAAGCAAAAGAAGAGGTGCAAATGTTGCACTTGCTGTAATCAGTGCATTGACCTAATGTTATACAGGATCACCAGTGGTGTAAGGTTACAATCTACAGATATGACTAGGCCTCAATGAACACATGGCCCACGTCTGAACTCGTCGTGAACGGCGTTCGGTCAATCAATTTAGTCTCAACTTTGCAAAAATCGCGAGAACAATGATTGATTTCAAAGCTGTGGTAAGTTCACTTCGTCCTCTTTTATCGAAATCTGCTGATGCTGACCAGGTTTGGTAACACTCAGTGGTCACATGATAAATAACAATCATTGGTCCAGGCGGTCATCTTTGATTTTCGTCTCCATACCCTTCGAGGGATCAATCGTTTAAATATTGAATGAACGTGCGTGAACAATACATTCATGGGAAGAATTGTTCAAATAGTCTAATTTACACAGTAAAGCCTGTGAATTAATCCACCTCGTTGGGTAGAGCATCAAGTTTTGATCAAGGAAATGTCAGGGGATGCAAGATAACTGTTGAACTGTTGGGTTTTTTCACCGTCATATTAGACTACCTACTGCTTTGAGGTTGTTTTTATGACCAAGAAGGCAAGATTCAAAACTGCTGTTCATCAGAGACCGTGAAACATGTTCTTCCATTTCTAATAGAGGTTCTTCACATGACGTCACATTTCCATGACAACACGATGCCGCCATATTGGCCGTCTAATGTCAAGCGACGTCGCATCAACACAGCGTCAACACACAGATCGTGACGTCAAAATGTCGTGACGTGATTGTCTTGACGTCGTCGTCGTCCATTTGACGGTCAACATGACCGATTTTTTGCAGTCACGTGACGTTGTGACGTCAGTGAAGATAAGACGTAAAACAAAAAAACTGTGACACTTTCAATGCAGCTCGGGCACTGTCAGCAAAGCCAACTATTTTGTAATATATTAATTATGTTCAAATATGCCAATCATTACAATTTCATGATCGCATCACATTCTTAAAAGCGCTATACATCTACTTCAAACATTTTGTTACCTTAAAAAATATCTCCGAATTCCGTTCTAATTCTCACAATTATCAATACATTGATTGATTCTCAACTTTTCAATAAAAACTGATGAAATCGGTCTTCGTCTTTCAATAATTTCGATCGATCGATGGCACTATTATTCACTCGGCATTGCTTCATCTTTCGAATATGAATCGAATTTTTTTCTTTTAGATTTGAAATTTCCCGGAGGCGAACTCTCTTGAAAAGTTATTTTCAAATATGCTGTTGGAATATAATACGTTTGCTGTTCTAACGTTGAGTACGGGGGTAGAGACCTGCTGATTCGTGCTATGTGTTGATCAACGTTGTGATGCATTCTGCATATCCAACAAAGCACAAAGAACGACGTCGCACAAAATGATATAAAAGGAAACCTCGTCTCCAAATTTCGCAAATTTTCGACCCCAACCGAGGTCTTCCTCAGGCACTTTCTAGTAGAGATCCCAGAAGTGAATGAGTGGTTCTTGCCTAGAACGGGGGTCGTTGAAATGAAGAATGCCAAGCAATGTCAGTGTGCATTGTGTGTAGGCCTACTAGTATGTACATGATGTATGTACATGTACTTGTACATGTACATGTAATGTATCAAGTGGGGAAAGCAGCAAGTATATCTGCCGAATCTCAAATTCTCCATATATGAAGTCAAAACATGATAAAATCAAGATGAACATCTTGTGACCCCAGCTAGTCATCATGGCGTTCAATGACCCACGTGCAAACACAATCGTTGTATCGTTAACCACCACTGTGTGAAAAAGCCACACTTTTTGCTTTACTTTTTCAAGTTCGGGTTTCTGTCAGCAACTGAGGCTTCAGTCGGTCTATTTACACGTTGGGAACGGACAGAAATTCGTCGGAGGAAATCCTTGTAGAAGCGCAAAGGCAAACAGGGATTGTTTACAGAGTGGCATTTTGGAGACGAGGGTGGATTTATTTGAGAGACTGCCGCGTGTTGGGTGAAACTGGAGCCCGAATTGAAGAAACAGCAAACACGATTAATAAAAGGATGCCTTGAACATCAGGTTTCAGTACTGTCTCAAAGACGCCTCGGTTTTGGTCTGGAAGACTGCGGGGATCGGGAGTCCTTTATGGGGCCAAATCGATCAAATTTCGACACCTGTAACAAGATCCTATACATCAAAGTTACTAAGACATTTCAATTGGAGATTAACGACGAAATGTTTCCTGAAGCAGTTTTTGGGTGGCCTTCACTGTGGAGGTGTGATGAGGGACAGGGGCGGTGTAACGTTTTCTAGTGTTCCCCGTATCTCAGTGTTTCCATAAAAAAGACAGTTATATAGACAAATCCCAAATTGACGTAAACGAGAAAGATCTGCGCACTTCCGCCGAAATCGCAACTACAACCTCGATCTGAAACTGAATGACGTGACGCAGAGAACCCCACGACAGTGACATCGAAGACGTTGCGTCGATCATTGCTGAATCATGGATTGCGTCACGTCAGTTGGTTTCAGATCGAGGTTGTGGTTGCAATTTTGGCGGAAGTGCGCAGATCTGGGAATTTGGGATTTGTCTATAGACACTTGTATAGGGAAATTTGTCGTTGTCATTTCTGAGTGTAGCCCATACAATGAAGGGAACACAGTGCCACTTTACAATTGCATCTATCACCAAGTGAGCTCGAAATCAAAAGAGTTACTGACACAGTTCCATAAAGCACAAGGCAGTTTTCGGGGACACCCTGTGTATCTACCTGATGAAGCCTCCACAATTGGATCTGATGCTGGTTTAATATTTGATCACCACTGCTCCAGGGTGAAATGAAAAAGCTCAATATAATCACAAAATAATTAGATGAATTCTATGCAATTTTAATGACAATAATAAATTCTATTGTTTTCACCTCTAGCTATTACCGTTAATGTTATCTAAAGCGTTTATTTTTTAAAACTTTGAATAGTTTTTATTGTCTCCGGAGCATTTTAACACGTGTACCATTTAAGAATTTAAAACATACATGTATATAGCTTTGAAAGGAATAATTGATTGGGATGCAATAATTTTTGTTTCAACCAGTGATAAAAATTAATGCCACGTTGTTAAGATGAGGAAGTATACATAATGTGTGCATGTTTTTTAACAAAAAAATCAAATACCATTACTAAGAAAAGGAGGTGTATTTGTAAGAATGAATTTGTGATTGGGGACTTCGGGCGCGGTGAAGAACACGTGATGACCCAGACGCCACGGGTTCCAATCTCGGTTGAGTCATGACTTGTCCTCTCAACAGTTCTGTGAGGTTCAAGCGCTGCGCTGAGTAAGCTGGCTTTGAATTCCCAAGAATAGTTACTGGAGACGAGAATGAGGTCGTGCTGTGAACTTCCTAGGCCTATAGTACAGCGGAAAACTGGAGACGAGAATGAGGTAGTGCTGTGAACTACATGAACCTAGGCCTATAGTACAGCGGAAAGCGTTCTGTGAAAAAGCTTCATATTCACGTTATAATAGCCATATTCTTGGTGTCGACTTACATTATGTTGACGTAAGGAAATCTATTTCACATATGCAATGACATCCGATACGCAGTAACATGATAAATTCAGCTACAGCAGTCCACGTAGGCCTATGCATAGGCCTACTTTATTATTTCGTAAAAGCCTACTATTGTACAGGACACGAATGAAATCGAAATCTGAGATATTGCGGAGGCGACATCACCTGATATTTATGAGATCCGTCAAACATACCGTATTTGCACATTAAGAGGTCACTCAGCAATATTCAGGCTCAGCCCACTCGTCATAATTATGTATTGTGATGAGATGACCAATAGCATAACGATTCTAAGACATGCCTGTTTGATCACCAGGCCTAGATCCACCTGCCGTCAGTTTCAGACATTAATAAGCCTGCAGGCATTGTTGTCGCTCAATAGCCTGACCGCCAATAGGTCAGATTCCGGTCTTTGATCGAAGACTTGACCATTGTAGTGGGCGTTCATGCTTTACAATTAATGGCATGAAATGCGAATCAATCTATAGCCGTGGTTACACTACATAAAATCCCCGGGTTTTTTGCGGTCACACCTATGAATTGCCGGGCTTCAAGAAACCCGTGTCTGAAAACGCGGGTTTTTGAGACACGGCAAGCTCGCCATGCTTTTCGAAATCCCCATGTTTTGGTTAGTTATTCGCACGGCGACAGATGGCGCAGCCATTAAGTGACGTCGTTTTCGCGCCTCCGACAATGTGTGCCAATTCAGAAATGACCGAAGAGTCAATGTTTGCAGCGCAACTGTCGCCGGGCTGTACAGTGTAGTAGTGCGACCTCTCGCCGGGATTTTCATAAGCCACTTTTACACTACGTGTTTTCAGCCGTGCTCGACCCGGGTCGAGCACGGCGCGGCAAAAAAGGTGATAGTGTAAATGGGTTGGCACGGCACAACTGGGCTCGGCACGGTGCTACTTTTATCCGGGCCGAACCCCCCAACAGGAGGTGGGTTCGACCCGGGTCGAGCACGGATCTGCTGAAAAACTGCACAGTGTAAACACACACTGGGCTCGGCCCACTTGAATGACTCAACTATAGTGAGTACGCATGCTCATTTATCAACCTTGAACTCAGTACGTCATTTCCGCGAATGTTCATGGGCGCAGCCATATTGAAACTGACAGAGATTTCCTACCTCCACAGAAAGGAGAGCCGGCGATTCAGATATTGGCGCGGTTTTCATGGTGCAGTATAAATGGGATAAAATGGTCATTCTGAGGCGGGCCTGGCCCGGGTCGAGCACGGCACGGTTCGTCCTGGCCAAAATTCTGCGCAGTGTAAAAGTGGCTATACACACGGGTTTGACACGGGTCTGGAAAAACACGGGTATTTTCAACAGGTGTAACCTTAGCTTATATTTTATTGGAAGTCGACGATGGAGATTGGTCTGTTACAAAACGAGTAGGCCTACTCTAGTATTGTTCAGTGGAGAAATTTTAATTGAACTCTATAAAAAAATATCAGGCAGCAGTTGGTTATATTTTTTTATTAATCTATAGGTACCTGAGACGATTTTAATTTCGAATTACGTGTTAATGCTGAAATCGATTGGGAAGCACGACACCTCCCGGTGCTCCAAAACGCAACAGCAAAAAAATGTAACACTTGATTATAACAAGTGGATCAAAAAGTGTCATGTCGCTTCACAGATTGCAATCCATCATGTTGAACGCACATGAAGTGGGCGACCGTTCTGTCCAGGACCACTCCGCCACATCGACCACTCACTTCACTTATTAAGCCAGCTCATAGACTAATATTGTTTGAAAAGCATTGATTTCATCTCACAGATTAAGCGGTCGCGAAATATAATATTCTAATGATAAACGAATTGTGATTTTTAATGTTTGGCCATGTGCTGCTGATTGATCTAGCTTAGATTTGTATAATAGGTCTGGGACAATGAACGTGGAGATCGCAGCTGTTGAAGTGCTCTATTTGGAAAATAAATAAATCACGACTATTCAACGTTGTTATCAACAGTTGTTTTTCGCCCGTATAATTTACATAGAAAATCTGCGATTTAAAAGTATAATTTGACTTTAATGATTTATGTTTTAGTTTTATAAGTTGACAGAGGAGGTTGGGTGTAACTTCGCAGAGCTTAAAAATTAAAGGATACACCTTTCTATTATATGAAACAAAAGGTAGGCCTAAGTACCTGACTCAGACTTAAGTTCTTTTGAATAGGCCCTGGGGACTTAAGTCAAAGTGCACACCTATCTGTTGTATGAAATAAAAGGTGATCACCTGACTTAGACTTAAGTTCTTTTATGAATGCAGGGATTGGGTCATATTCAAAGAACTTAGGTCAAAGTACACACCTATCTATTGTATGAAACAAAAGGCAAGTGATTGTAGGCCGGGGATCTTTCAGGGCCTAACTCGACTTGAAATCGTTGAAATACAATCTTACCTGAGAATCTTTCAGTCCCAGTTTAGCGGCTAGTTTCTTTCTGTCAGGTTTGCTGATGTATTTCTGTTTCTGGAAGGTTTTCTCTAGTCCCTTACGTTGGAGATCCGAGAACACTGCCCTTCTGAGCATACCCCTTCTGGGCTTGCCTCGCATACTGCTCAGGAAAGTAAAGGCATTTGGTAGTGGCAGCATTGTAGAAGCTGAAAAATATTAGAAATAATATCGTTGGTGATGATAAAAGACGCTACAAAATAATTTCCATCCATTCCTTCCGCAGAACTGATGATTGCTATAAAAATTCTTTCTCTTGTTTCTGCTATGCATTTGTATCAAGAGGTATTCAGCAAAGGGGCCTCAGTATAGAACTGTGACTCGTTAACGATAGCGAACAACGCTGACATTAGAGAGTATGAGATCGTACTGCTACGCGAACGTCAACGCTAGGCCTAGCTGCATGCATGTATGTAGATCTTTTTTCTTGACCTGATCAACAAAGTTGTGTCCCCGTTATTTATTTCATTGCCAGATACTATGTTGATTTCTTCAGAGGTATAATCATACTATATTCTTTCCAAAAAGATCGAAAAATTTACATGACTGTAACCAAAATTAAATAAGGTGCTTTACGTCCTACGTTCATTTTATCCACTGAAATTCAGAAAATCGCCATGAAAATAAGGCTTCCGAAAATCGTTGTTGATACACTGGTCCTTTAGTGTTAATCAGCTGCAGACGATTTTAATAGGAAACAACAAAGAAAATGTTGTTATAGAATATTGACTCATGAAATATTACAAGGTTTGTTATCATGTATTTACACTGTTTATTCTCTGTTTAGAGAGAGAAAAAGAGAGAATAATCGACTATAGTGAAAGGGGATCACACAATATCCAGCCTCGCTTTCATCTAAACCAAACATGATACGCAGAAAGGATGGTTCTCTATACAGCTATTCCGGTTTTTATACACCCCTTTATTGCCAGTCTAATGTACGCTTTAATTAAGTAATAACTATGCGGTGATTTATGATCGGGCACGCGGTTCTACACGTTGCGGGGGCTGGTCATGTCATGTTGGTGAATTTTGAAGCCCCTGCTATTGTTCCCTCGTAACTGATACGTCATCCTGTGACAGAAACCCTTGACAGCCACACGTCTGTCTCCAAACATAATCAACCAATGAAAGATCCGTTTCGCCAATATGCCGTATTTTACACGAACCCATCCTCGCTCTTTACCAGTTGGGTAAACCTTTAAAGTTCCGGCGAGCGTTCATTGTGATTCAATTTGTTATACTTTCAATTTGAATCTAATGGGAAAGAATCAGCCGACAATGAGATGACATCCCGCCACTCTCGGCAGCAGACGTCAGATTATGCGTATTGACTGCAGCCATTGTTGTCGTTATGGCCGATCAGAGAGCAGCCTAATCGCCTCCTGATCAAGACATGTTAATTATGAAAACATTGGCAAGGGCAGATGACCTTCACGGAACAATGTGACAAACTTAAGCCAATATTATGAGATTATAACGCTCCCATCAGTTGCAATCACTCTATCTTGGTCATCAACATTATGCAACATTACACGCATGATCGTATCAGCGTTCGGGTCAACGTAACCTGGTACAGACCGAGGACATGTTGTCCCTTTTCCATTAGGGGAAGTTTCATCAACATCCGCCTGCCTTAGATATAAATGCATGAACGTTGATGGTTTCTTGATCATCTTATTATTGCCTTGATTGGGGGGTAATTGAGACAGGTTTTAAGACCCGACAGTAGCCTGCTCTGTGCTGATGGAAACAAGTCGACGGCCGAGGGGGATGGGCCTGACGCCCCCTTTTCGCATCTCTAACTGATTACTGCCACACCCATTCTCCGATTACGTAGCATTTGCGAAAATTTCGGACAGGCTAGAGGGCATGAGGTCACGTAGAAACTGGTCTCCCAGCCCATCGCAGACGTTGAACTTGTCGTCTCTCGTCTCGGTCTCCTGCCACGACAGGCTTCCTCCCGATTTTCTTGTTTCCTCCTGCATGAATGGTCATTTCAGTCTCAATGTCTAAAAAAAGCGATACTAAAAAACGGCATGAAAATCTTACCATTGAAATAAGGATGTCGCATCATCGGATGAATAGGAGTGTCGTAAAGTGGTCGTGGGCCACATGTCGTGCATGATATACCATTTGACGTTAACGTACAGCATTTTGAATTTGATAAGGCTAGACTAGTGAGAGGTGGCGCGTAGCTGGTAAAGGCACTGCATCCTGATGACGTAAGCTTTGATGGGCTTGTGGCTGAAACGATAGAGAGAAAAAACTATTTAGAAATGACCAACGTCTTGCGTCTTCCTGGCCAACCGTAGTGGGAATTTCGTCCACCTAAGATTATGAAGTCATCAACGTAATCGCGGCTCATTAAGCTGGCATAACCGGATTTTGAGTATTGAAAGCAATGAATATCAAATCTGTCAATTAACCACTGCAGGGGCCCTTAATACTCTATGCCAAGCTATCATCTCGTGAGAGGCCCTAAGCGTCACTGTTGGACATCGTATAAAGAGAAAGTATTCGATTCTGTCTGGCCGAAAAATCGCCCTACCAAAATAACTGTCGTATTGATAAGAAGCAAGCATTTGAAACTGACCCCAACCAAACCATCTGATTCTTCAGACTACGAGACCCTTACCATATGTCAAAATAACCCCCCTTCCCTTCCGGGTTAAGTTCACCTAATGTAAGCTGCTGTAGCCTGATGGCAGTTTGAGTTGGAAACGTCCGTCCATAGCATCTGTAGGCACGCGGATCAGTGTATCATGTGTGAAAGAATTTGCCCCTTTATAGGGAAGCAATGGGCCCAGTGATAGCTGATCAGCGACCACCTGTCATTCGCATGAAACGTAACCACTGTTGCGGAATGGACGTGATAATCATGTCATTCCTGAAGCAATACCAGGTGTCAAAAGATCTGGTTATGTTGCTTGCCTTCTTGGTGCGATGGGCGACGCCCGTGGCATGATGCTCACGAACTGGATCTTGACAACATCAATCGATTGTANCAACATGTGTTGATTGCACTCATATTTATATTAAATGAATTTATTATGGAAGCGATAATCTTTAAGTCATTTGAATATGAATGTATTCGAAGCACGTGTTGCCAGTTTTGCGACTACAGCGCTTGATGGGCCTCAGATAACGTTAGAAATCACCATGATTGTAATCAAGCTCAGGGTGGGTGCATGCAACCAAACGTTCAAAGCCTACTTTACCAGATGGTAACTTAACCCTCCACGTGCGTATCACGATTACAAAACACGTTAGGCCCACGTCAATTCATCGACTACAGCAAATTTTGATAGTACTGCAGTTTAAAATCTCCTCATTTTTTGGTTTACGCATATCTTTAGGACGCCGGACCCAGAATACAAGTTTAATCTTCCCCGCTATTGCCCATATTGGCGTTCAGGGGTGGTCGCATAGAAACTCCGCTAGCGCTAGCGGAGCCCATCTGCCGATAGTGGCTGTACATTTTTCCATGCATTTTAACACCGATAGGCTGTCGAAGCACTAGCGGAGTTTCTCTGCGGCCACCCCAGGTCATTGCCATTTAGACGACAAAATGCTAATGAAAATACGAGAAAACACAAAAAGAGAACCATCGTAAAAATTCTTGTTATTGTCGAAGTAAAACCTCCAAACCAATAAGGCGAAATCACCTGTTGTTGGACCTTTTTCTCCTCCTAAACACTTAACAAATCTAACTCCATGATCTCTGGTCATTGTGATTGTTTAATCAGCAAATAGCCTTACTAATAATAAATGAGTAAATGTCTAAATAATAATTGTTAAAATGTCACAATCTTAGCGAATTTTATGACGAAGCGTCCTGAATTGACGTTAAACGACTCTATTTCGACTTCTTATGGCTAAATACTTTATCAAGAGGCTAAGCCTTAATGAGGTTTATAAAGCCACTTCACCCGGACATGCTAAGGCCCTATCAATTGGCTACTAGTGATTGAAATTCAATTAGGAGACTCTGGTAGAAAAAACCCAATAGTTTGTTTGCCTGCAGAAGGCTTAGCTGCGGATGATGGCCTTAAAGCCAAGAAGTGGATCAGCTTTCTTACTACGATGTATTAAACACAGTAAAAGGGAGAAAAGTGGTCAAAAATAGTAAAAGGGAGAAAAGTGGTCGAAAATGGTAAATGGCCGAGAATGTGTGTGGTTTGAAGTGCCAGTCACTTAGACACGCTAAACATGCTCATTCAACCAGCATGGCGACTTGGGCGTTTTCACCAGGGATTCGAATTTTGCGTCTATAAGCAAGACAGCAGAACAGACACAAGTCACTGATACAGGGAGCGACCAGTTTCACTTTCGAAGAAATTTGTTTTTAACAATACAAGTCAGCGCAAAACTCAACAAGTCAGTGACAGATTACAACTCACAGAACTCAAAAACAACTATGTTCCGGCGTCGAGGTATTCTGAACAAGTACCATTTTTTTACTCAAAAATTTCGATTCCGTGTCTCTCAGGCATCGCATATTGTTTTCGTTATGAATAATTCATTTGTCATCCATCTGAACTTCCTTTTCTCTTCCTTACAAATCAGCTCATTTCCTTCAAAAGGATTTCAAAAAATCCTTAACAAATCCTTGAACTGTGGGCTTAAACGTCGTCGGCCAAGACTCATCACCGTATCGTTCGTGTAACGGTACATGTGTAGTGGCCATAGCCTCGGGTTCTGCGTAGCAACAATACGAAGACTGGACTGCATTTATGTGCTGAAAGAACTAAAGGGAAAGGACACCTTGCAGTGCAGCAGCAAGATTTTAGGGGAGTCATATACCCCGAATATCGCATTTATTTTCTAGTCAGTCTTTTGTCACTTTTCAACGTGTTCCTTCCAACGAATTTTCTGGTCTTTTGGGACTCGTAGCACTTTGAACCAGCGACGTTAGTTTGAACTCGCTGACAAGCAACCATTTAGTTGCAACACCATGAAACTATAGGTAGTATGATGGAATCCCCGTCGTCGACAACTGAGGGGAGATTGTTTTGCCAGAACCACCAAACCGAACTTGTTCTCGGTAAAGATTTGCCTAAGATATTTCCACACCTGATGGAGCAAGCAAACACAGAAGTCCAGCCACGGAAACCAAACAGTGTTGTATGACCTAAAGCAGTGTGATGGGTCGAAGGGCAAGGCAGCTGGCTAGGTTGGCAGAGGAGGGGATGACGATGCTTGACTTTCAAAATATGCTTTAGAACCGATCAGCGCAAATAGAGAAGTTTCGGCTGCAACAAGTAACGATGCAACACTGGGTTTGGTTAGTTAGTCAGTGATGAATTTGAAGAACCCTTCAACATGAACCTTGTTACTTAGTGCATGGTGCATTGTCGTTGATACGGAAAATCCCGTAAAATGTGAAAGTTCTCTATGATATCTCTATGATATCCTTTATAACTTTATTACTATTTGACTTCATTACTTTAAAAAATTGGTGCCTTGAATATCACAATGAAGCGTCCCTTGTTGAAATTCATAGCGCCTCTTATAGCGCAATTGAAAGACATTCAAACGAGGCCTAAAAACCAAGAGGTCAGCGTCACCTGAAGTCACGCCTAAAACAGAATGAAGTAGGTTCCTGCAGATGAATTATTCATATGGGGACAAACTTCTTGATGAGGTTCAAATCGTTTTTAGTGCCACTTCACACCTTTTGACCAAGTTTCCCAACTTTTTTTCCATATTTTTTAACTACTTGACCGCAGCGATCTCTTCAGCGACATTCGGCGCCTTTGTAATGGTGGTCGTTGGTATAGCGGTAAAGTCACCGAGGTTAGAGGACAATTGGGAAATGATTTCAAGATGAACATTTACAAAACGCCCTTTTATGGACGGTTCCGAATCACCACCGTGATCGCCTGTCCCTGTTGCTGGACAAGCTGCTGCCGCAGCAATGGAAGTCCCTCAGGAAGAGTACGCTTACTTTTTAGGCCTACGGTACGTCAGCAAATTCAACTAAACACATCCGCCACTTTATTAGTTAGGCAGGGTGGATGGTGGGTGGGGCATTACAATAAGAATTGATACAGAGGGAGGAAATGGTCCCTGGGCCTGTGTCCTACCACTTTTTCCTCCAAAAATTACAGCATTTCGCAATACGTTTTATGATATTGTTACAGCAGTTTCATACAACTCAAAGTAATTAACAGACTTCCCATGGATTTGCTTCATGAGGTTCTTCCCATTTTTCCAATTAAAACCTATTCTCCTTCACTGAAGAAGCTGATGATGTCACTCCGTTCTATTAGAAAGTATCAATGGCAACATACATAATGGCCTGCTCTGATGATGAAAATCATCAGTTATGTAACAGAAGGCATATAATGAGAGTGTGCTGTGATTATGTAATAAGAACATTAATGACACTTACCTGGTTTTGGAGACACGTCTGGCGATAAAATTGCATTTACTCCAAACTTAAGATACGGCGTCGTACTTTTAGCCTGCTCAGCAGCTTTTGTCTTTTGTACTTGCACATAGTCCCTGTCATTTTCCGATGAGGATGGCAGTCCCATTGCTGCTGATGTGGGCGGCGTTGTGGTACTCATCGGCCGGGTTATGAAACCAGCGGGTCCCACCGCGCCGTCCCGTAAAAGATTCTCCACTAAAAATGAAGTGTTCGTCATTCCTGGATGTGGCAGCGGGGACCGGAACACACTATGATATATCGGTGATGGCGCAAGTACGTTGCCGTACATTTTGGCTAAGTCCTGCGAAATCATTGGATACACAATGCCAAAACCACGGTCGTAATATTCCGAACTAGCTGGGCACATTGAAACAACGTAGTGTCACCTCTCAACTTTGCTTAAACGTCTCAACTGTCGTCCCCCAACCACCGTTTACTTTTATAAAGCGCCATTAACAATGCGGTGCCTTATTTCTCTACCGAGATTGGCTACCAATAACAATACAGAACAGCTAAACTACGCCCCTTTGAAAATATTAATAACTAATAGGATGAGGTGAATAGTGAATAGGCGGGGTCTCCCGCGGCACGTGGCGAAGACGAACTACCAATGCGCGGTACGGTTCTATTCATTATTCCTCATTTCCTATTGAAAATTGCAAACAGCGGATATTAATTTATTCCTTCTGATTTTCTAGCGGGGAATTACCCCACTTGGTCCCCAATAAAGACCGCAAGCCCGTCACCGACATACTGAGCAATCGTCATCGCCCCCGAATGCTAGCGACGTAATCCCAGTCGATGCTTTTAATGGGGGAAATCATTCGGCCTCCTCGGCGCAAATAGTGTCACTAGCAGCTGACGCTAGCGTATTAACCAATTCGGCGACCGTAATTAAATTTTATTGGTCTTCCTCAAAACCGTCTCTAGATGACTTAAGCGCGGATCTCAATTCGTTTATTGTCGCCTTATCAACGGAGAAGATCAATGAGATGATTATTGCGAGGAACATCTGCTGGTGACAGTAAAAATGACTTAAGGCTTGATATTAGCTTTGGGAAGCGGGAGAGATTTCAAGCATTTCACGTGGAGGGAACGTCGAGGGGGAAATATGTCCCGAACACTTGCGCTAGGTTTAGTTCAATTAACGCAATAGTTGTTCTAAAGCATCCGTAATAATTTATGCATGTGTTTTGTGTGATGGCGGAGAAAGACGTTTTTAATCTCTGTATTAGTCATAAGTGTCAGCGACAGGCACTGGATGGTTTATTTTGGGGATGGTGTAGGAAGTCGGAATCAGTGTAACGAAGTGCTTATAGAATGGGATGGGATGTTGGCATAATGGCAACTAATGACTTCTTTGATTTAAAGCATTTTCTGAGGTTTGGGTTTGAATCCCATACGGCCCGGGATTCGAACCCGGAACTTGCCGCTTGCTGAGCTGACGTGATATCCACTACGCCATCAAGTGACCGTTGCCTGTCACAGCTGACGCATTCATAAAGTGATTGCAATCAATGACTTTAGGCCAATCATCGAAATCATCAGCTAATACGAAATTGACGACACTCGGGCAGGACAAAGGCCTAGAGAACTAGTATTGTCCATCTGCGGGAAACCTATTGTTCACAATCAGCCTGACAAAGGATTTGTGTACCCTTAAACTTACGGGGCTTCGTGAAGCAACCTATAAGGTACCTATAGAGGCCTTGCAATGACGTCATCCTGGCGGCCATGCTGAGGGGCAAGTGGGCAGAGGTGTGAGCTGACCGTGACGTGGCCTGCGTGAAGTGCGCGACGCCAGTGTTTGACGTAACGTCATTGGGACATTTCGCTGCGCCTCTGCAGTATGTGCCCCCCAACATGGCGGCTTGTGACGTCATTTGCAAGGCCTCTATNTTTAATGGGGGAAATCATTCGGCCTCCTCGGCGCAAATAGTGTCACTAGCAGCTGACGCTAGCGTATTAACCAATTCGGCGACCGTAATTAAATTTTATTGGTCTTCCTCAAAACCGTCTCTAGATGACTTAAGCGCGGATCTCAATTCGTTTATTGTCGCCTTATCAACGGAGAAGATCAATGAGATGATTATTGCGAGGAACATCTGCTGGTGACAGTAAAAATGACTTAAGGCTTGATATTAGCTTTGGGAAGCGGGAGAGATTTCAAGCATTTCACGTGGAGGGAACGTCGAGGGGGAAATATGTCCCGAACACTTGCGCTAGGTTTAGTTCAATTAACGCAATAGTTGTTCTAAAGCATCCGTAATAATTTATGCATGTGTTTTGTGTGATGGCGGAGAAAGACGTTTTTAATCTCTGTATTAGTCATAAGTGTCAGCGACAGGCACTGGATGGTTTATTTTGGGGATGGTGTAGGAAGTCGGAATCAGTGTAACGAAGTGCTTATAGAATGGGATGGGATGTTGGCATAATGGCAACTAATGACTTCTTTGATTTAAAGCATTTTCTGAGGTTTGGGTTTGAATCCCATACGGCCCGGGATTCGAACCCGGAACTTGCCGCTTGCTGAGCTGACGTGATATCCACTACGCCATCAAGTGACCGTTGCCTGTCACAGCTGACGCATTCATAAAGTGATTGCAATCAATGACGTTAGGCCAATCATCGAAATCATCAGCTAATACGAAATTGATGACACTCGGGCAGGACAAAGGCCTAGAGAACTAGTATTGTCCATCTGCGGGAAACCTATTGTTCACAATCAGCCTGACAAAGGATTTGTGTACCCTTAAACTTACGGGGCTTCATGAAGCAACCTATTGTTCACCTGCAACCTGTAAAGGATTTGCGTACCCCCTTAAGCAAGGTTCATTGGCACACGGAATTGGTCCGGTTCAGGTCCGTAAAAAATCTATCAAATGGACTTCAGCGTTGTCGTATCCGGAAAACTAGGGGCAAACGGACTGGAAACGGATCGGATCCGTGTGCCAATGAACCTTGCTTTAAAGTTACGGGGGCTTTGTGAATAAGGTCCCATGGATGCCATTCCTTTGCTTACTTCATGTCACGAAGATTTTCGTGAAATGTAGACAACGATACGTCTGCCTCACCCTGTACCCTTGTTCCTTTTTGCTTATATCACCTCAAAGCAGCCCCACTAAAAGCTCTCTCACCTCTTCTCGCCATAATGATGACAGGGAATGGGTTATTAGACTTGTCAAACGCAGCCCTAGTAAGGTGATGAATCCCTTGTGTAGAATCGATAATTGCTAATAACTTGTGATCAGTGACTTGCCTCTAGTACGGTAGCCTTTACATATCACGTTTAAGTGCTTGCTAGCTTGGCATATTTGTTTTTATCTATTAGTGCCCCCAGTTCACGGTCTTGGTCATACTCTGCTAAGCAGAGCACAGAGGAATAAGAAAAAGGATTGTCAAAAACGTGTTCATCATGTTAAATCGTCAGTATCGCTGCTACCATTGCAATACATGAATATCTATATAATAATGCTGGAAGTCGGCTCCATAAAGTCACACTTAGAAGATTTGGTTTGCCTCGAAATTCGGCATGGTAATAGAGGATACCATATCCTGATGCAACGGGTGGTTTAATTTGCGAAGAGGACTTTGTTCTGGTTGCAATTTTACTTTTTTTAACGGTGTTGTTCGATTGCTTTATAAATTCTCCCTACCGCAAAACGTGTGCACCAATTCCAGCCGTGCCGCCCATTCCACCCTCGGCCCAACTCAGAATCGCCGATTGCCACGGGTTCTTGCTAGTGTATACTACTCTGTGTATTACTACTCTGTGTATTCGGGGCTTGGACAAGTTTGACAAAGGATGACAAGAATTTGATAACAAATACGATAGAAAAAAATATCAATAAGGGTTTGTTTAATTGGGTTTCGGACAAAAGAAAATTGTAAGGCATCCATGAGTTCGTGTGACATGTGTGAAACTAGTGAATGGTTTTGAATGACATTACTGACCACAGCTGTGGACAGACCGAGAGCTCATTCACCACTAACGATAGTTAACCTTCATACATACATGAATTCGAGGATTCCCCGAAGAATATGGGTAGATTTTTCCAAATCAAAATACATGTATTTTCTTGTTTACGCAATTTTTACTGTTATCCGACTTCTGTGTCTCTCTAGACTCAATTTAAACACTTGAAATGATGCAAATCATGTATTTTCGTTCCCGTGGCTTTATAAACACACACAACTACATTGTTTCCAACATAATTACCGCGTAATGACATAACAGTGGCGGATCCTACAGAGCGGAAGTGATGCAAGAACAATCGCGCCACGTGACCCACCATCATCCAATAAAAACTTACAAGCCCATGATTGGTACTGTCACCTGTTGATGTTTCCGCTCGGGTAGCGTCGAATGGTGGGCCCGATCCTCGCGGGGTCGGTTCAACCTCCAAGGTCAGGCAACACGACATTCCATTCTTCCTTAAGAAAACCTGTTGTCATTCGCTAGAAAGATTTGAAGGACAAAGTAACGTCAGCGCTATTACCGTTGCTTCAGTCTATCATTAAACTCAAAGTAATTAGCGAAACGTCTAATAGACTCGTTAGATACAAGGCCGTGAATATACAGCAGCCCAGTAGGAAGTAACCGGAGTTATATAGCTTTGTATGGTCCCTAGGGGAAGCCGAACGCTGCATTATCTTTTTCACAAATTTGGTGCGAATTGTGGTGATTTGTTGAAATGATTTTCATGCTTATTCGATTGTGGCTAATTGTTTACGAATGATGTATAACAGAAACGTTTGTGTAAGGCGTCCTGATTGGTGTTCGTTAGGGCTCATTACAAGATATTAAAAGGGTTTCTTTTTGACTTGTTACCAAGGTCACCAAATCAACAACACCTGGAGAACATTATTTATCTCTTTTTACCATTGATTCTTCTGATTTTTCTATTCTTTACTGGAAATATTGAGTTCTGTGATAAGAATAGAGTTATGTTATGAATACACACAAAATGGGCCATGGGAAAATCAGTCAATATTGGTTCGTAACAGGCAGTTTTGAGCACTGGTTTTAAAGTCTTGTTCATTTCTTCGTCGTTTGTCAATTTCTGACTTCCATCAGATCAACAGCCTGTTTGCCTAAGAGATTACTTGCTTGGCAATAGACAATGCCCTGAAATGAAAAAGAACCTTAGAGCGATTTCGAGATTGGGCCTTCACATTTGTGCTGATTGGTGGAAACAAGGCAATGGACCTCCATCTTATACTGTAATCCCTAGAAAAAAAGACCCAAATGAAAATTCCCACCATCTGCTTTTCGCTCTTTTTGGTACAGTTCATATTCTCAACAAATTTAAAATGTTTTCGTAACCAATTAACACGTCGGTAAATGTTAAATTGCCCGGGGCAAGAGTTCAACTCTGTGGAGACTTCCTACAGAGCTGCAAAACGACATGAACGAGGCGTTAACCCTTTCCATGCTGAGTTTTTTTGTCATTTCCGGTAAGGGTTTTACTAATTATTTTTGGTCATTTTTTACCATTGTTTTGATTTCACCTGTAAAATCATTATTCCACCACCTATGAAGATGAAATTTGTACCAGGAGCCAGGGAATTGCCTAAGGATTCTGAAAAAAATAAGTTTCATACTATCTGGGGGGGTTGATAATTAATTCTTTTCCCCTTTTTCCACTTTTCCGCTTTTTCCGCGATGAAAAAATACCTCGAAATTCATGAATAGGGCTCTTTGAAAAATAGAAACCCACAAATTGGAGAGATTTTGAGGCTATATTAGTAAAATAGGGGCATTTATCCACATTTAGCAGTTGGTTTTAGTCAGATAGGGGCAGAGATACAACTGTGGGGCTCATTTGAAGCTCATGCCTATTTTGTGGCTTTTCGAATGTGACTTGGCCCAAAGTCTGCTGTAGTTGCATTATCCCAAGTCCCAATGTCAGTAGCCACATTATTAGCCCCTTCTATCACGGCCCTGCCTGTTTCCAGCACCATTACTAGTGATAGCACTGCGTAAACCACATTTCCCGCCTCTTTCAACACCGCATGGCCTGCCCAGACGATAGACGGCTCTGCCACGCCATNCCTTGAGTCGTGTTCTGTATATTAAGCTACATTGTCCAACTTCATGTAGGCCTGCAATCAAACAAAGTTAGAATGTAGAAGTTCCCACACCACGCCGGGTATCTTGGAGTTGGTGTCGTAGGATGTGGCCATATGCTGAAGCCACTCACCCGCTGGTTCAATCCACACTATAATAGTGTCTTTCTCTCGTCTAATCTAGAGGGGCTGGACCAAGCTGGCATCCCGTAACCATCCTTATTGTCTTTTTATTGAAGGACGCCAGACAGTTATGAAGACACAAAAAGGGTGGAATATATTGGTGAATAATCAGTGTGACGCACCCTTACGCATCATACCCTGCCCTAATCCATTAATCTTGAATTAGGATCACTCATTGTCATTTAGGGGCATATGGTTCACCATTATTGGCCAACGATACTTTTTGTGTATGAAAGATGAATAAACGATTGCTGTATTAAGTGAAGTTATGCAGTCAACCCCTCTGGGATCAGTCAACCACTGCATATTGATATCAAATATCAACCACGGGCATTGAATGTGAAAAGGCGAACGTTCTGGTGAAGAAGACGTTGACAAACTGTGTTTTTTTTGTTCACAGTGGTATTGCTTATGGTAATAACACTTGGTTGGCGATACTTGACGATGCTGTGGACTCCATTCTAAGGTTATATCAAGAGTTCTTCGCGTTCGCACCCCTCCGTCAACACCGTTTGTGGGAGAAGACGTTGGTCACTCATATCACCAGAACTAGGCCTAGTGCCTAGCTGAATTCCTTGTACCAAGAGATTCACACCAGTCGAATACAGGTCCAACCAGAACTAGGCCTCAGTCGAATATAGGCCAACCAGAACTAGGCCTCAGTCGAATATAGGCCATACAGAACTGGGCCTCAGTCGAATATAGAGCAAACCAGAACTCGGCTTCAGTCGAATATAGGCCAACCAGAACTACGTCTGTCAGTGCTGTTCCTGGCAGTGCTGTTTTTTGTGCTCTTAGTCAACCAGAACTATTAGGCCTATCAGTGATGTTCATTGCCAACTTCCTTGTACAAGTAGTCATTGACGCTAGTCGAATAGGCCTATAACCAGAAGTAGGCCTATCTATGATGTTCGTAGCTTGAGCCAGAAGTTAGTGACACAACCCAGAAAGGGTTAACCCCACTGCATTCTCACAGTATCCGATATTATACTGTTGTTCCTCTTTATCCACGATAAATTCGTCAATTATAAAGATATGAATAGAAAACACAGGACCACATCATTTCCCATTACAAATGACAGGAAGACACCCAAGATTTCGATGAGAAATTGAGATAGACTTGTCTGGTGGTCATAGACCTTCATTCATCTTTGATTGTCCTAATATCGTGTTTCTAAGTCCCAGGACAACATCCCCTCCGGCCCCACGGACGTCTGATCTCACTGCAATGTATTTAGGGAGGACAGTTTACACCTAGTAACGACCACTTGTCCAAGTATGAAAGGAGAAGGTGCGAAAATCGGGAACAAATTCACGTCTTTTGCAACTCTCCAAAACCACGGCACGTTAACGAAACCTTATTACAACGCCAACGTGACGTACACCAGCCAATAATCTTCCACCTGGCTGTCGGAGAGTTGATTACTAGGTACAGTTACCGTACAATATTTGCCATAACTTGATACCTTTTCTTTCATCTGTTGTCAATGGGCACCCTTTTAAAAGGCAATTAATTCACATCCGGGCATTTGGGTGGCTGCATTGGTCAAAACTCGAAACCGAATTTCTCGCCATGCACAAAACACCATTGGGAAGCAATCGAAAAGTTTAATTAAGAACCAATTGATAATAATTATGACATCGATGTAAAGGGTGATAAGGTGGAATTCGACAAGTCTCGCGAAATGGGATCTCAAGATTGGTAACCCTCCGGGGCAACCTTCCCTGACTCACAGGTCCCAAACTTCCTTAATTGTTAAGGGAGTGTCTCTTTGGCCAGCATCGGCTGCACTATTCATACACCGAAGGCGGTGTTTATGGAAGATGTCAGATCGTTTTCACTCTATTGTCAGACGATGTATCAAGTTTCGGGGAGAAGCCTTATCGCTGGACGACACCGTCTATTCTGATTCGGACACCGAATTCACGGGAAAACCTCACTACTCAGGCTCCCAACGCTCTGCAGTTGAAATTATAACCAAAGTATTCGATTCCTCTGTTGCCATCCCGTCTTTTGAACCCTGAAAGGCTGCGTCGCCTGGCTTGGTGAGTTTCCCATCCGGCGACTGAATATACCGTACTTTCAAATCAGTGAGATCAGTTTATGAACATGAAGTTGACACCCTTTGAAATTGACACAAGATACAGAAAAGCAAAAAATTGACACACAAAATGATAATAAGCAAGAAGTCAATCTCCAGAATTCACGAATTTTCGACCCCAACCGGGGTCTTTTTCAAGTGGAACTTTACAATCTGAAACTCTAGAGAAGACTGAGTTGACACAAGGTATTGTTGACACAAGAAATTGACACAAGGTATTGTTCGAGTTTTCATACAGGTGTGGCAGTTACAATACCTGAGCTGGACTTCATGAACGTGAAATTTAAAGGCCTGCCAATATTCAAATCTATTAATATTCTTCCCATGAAATCGATTGAGCAGAATCAATGACTTTGACGCCCGGTAGTGTTCCGACTACAAGTAGGTAAGTTCGACTCCTTACCACAATAAAAGTCAATGATTACTCGACGATAGGTGTTAATAACCGTGGGGAATTAATACATTTGATTTTCACATAACCGATCAACTATCGACATGACTTCGTCAATGATACAACCGCCACTTCAACTTGAGGAGTTTGTTGGAAAGATTAAAACTTTGTAAAACATTAACTTCTTCTAACTCAAGTCCATGTTGACAACAAGACCCTGACCCATTTTTGACTACTTGGTGATTTGATCGTGGGTGTCTCCAAATTGTGACTTTCACATGTCGGTTATAGGGTCTTGTAATGAGGTCAATCATGGAGGTAGATGACATAAATAAAGGTAAATATCAACAAGATAACCGTTCTTCCGTCATATTTCCAAAAACTCATATCGTGGGTTATCCCAGTTTTAAACTTTCGCATCGTCAGTTCTTGCAAGCACCATTACAAGGGGTGAAACACTTCACTCCAGTGTCAAGTGACTCAGAAGTGTAATGCAAACAATGAACAATGGTGTTAGACTTTATAAGATCGGTTATTAGTTACTTTTTAATGTAAGGACCACTTTTAAAACAAATACTCCCACAGTTTACTATAAAATCATATTTACTCTCTTCTAACGCGACAGCAATAGGTCATTGATCTTTGGCGATCGTGTTTTCGACAAAAGCCTAGTTCAGAATTGAAGTGTCGTTGTTGATGCTTATGACAAGTTTCAAACTTTTAACATCCTCATTCAATTTTTTTCAGAGTTCATTTTTTTCTGAGCATACAACATAACTGTTCTGCTCAGATGCAACTTTTGATTCCTTGTGGCCGAGCACGCGTTCCTTGATTACGCATCACGTCACAAAAAGATGTTCATTAAACAAAAAATGAAAGAAAAAATGGGTGAAATTATCAAAATCTGTTTTCAAGGCATCTTCAATAAACATCGACATCATACCGTTACCGTGAGTGCATTGTGTAGAACTACGTCGTGTAACTAACTCCATGTTGAATTCATTATGACGCTCGCCAAACCATCAAGAGTTCATCAACGCCAATTTCACATTTCGATTCAACATTTCTAATTTTCGTTGAAATTAAAACGCACGTCATGAATACTGCTAATTGTATTTGCGAAGACGGGGCGGGTTATTTCTCCCTGGTAGCCACTGGTTCGCGACATCGGCCATGCTCGTTTGCGCTCGGTGTTCATACCGTCTCGGCCGATGAGTGACGGGGCGGGCGGGCAGTAACTAAAACGGCGAATTTAGTTCGCCAGCCGTTTTTTTTCGGGTTTTTCCACGGCGAATTAAGTTCGCCAGCCGCATGGAAAGGGTTAAACAGAGTTGTAATCAAGGCACTCTGGGATGCCCTCTTCAAGGAATCAAAACGAGTGGTAGATTCCTGTCTGAGTATTCAAAATTGTTTGTAACAACTTCAAGAGGTTTGAAGTAGCAACAATCTCGTTTTATTTGAACTTGAAAAGTACTTAATACGTTGGTCAGCGTTTTGATGTCAACTGCTACCCCACATGGACACATCCGACGAGTATTGATAGGAGAATCCCTGTCTGGTTTTAAAAGGTTTTTAATTGAATGGGGATGACTTGTGTTCTATAGTATTCAAATTCATAAACCTTGTGACATTTGTTCATGTTTGTAAAGTTAGAAGAGATTCCTCTCGTAAAGAACTTGTAGATTGGTTACTGTTATCTATTCCTGATATTAGTCCCCATTCGTCCACCCACTATTGGATGGTAACAGGTAAATTCGAAGCTGCAGTTTTTGGCATTCACTTGTTGAATAGATGGAATTACATCGAAAATTGGAGAATCGCCATTCTGCCCGTCCCCCCAAAAGCGACCCCTAGCGCGTAGAAAGTCATTGGAATGAATGGTAGCCCTCAATACAATCCCATGTGCACTCTCAACTGTTATGGTCAGGGTTAGCGACGTAATCCCTCACGCAGGCTTAATCTTCTTGAAAAATAGTACCGGGGGGGGGGGACTTTTTTCGAGTTCACAGGATATTCAAGGGTCTGAAGTCTGGTTTCAGATTTCCCCTAACGTAGCGACATCGGGATCTGTAGCAATTCTTGGTGACGCTATCAATGTTTGCAGCGTTGTGATCAGCCCTTGAGTCGTGTTCTGTATATTAAGCTACAATGTCCAACTTCATGTAGGCCTGCAATCAAACAAAGTTAGAATGTAGAAGTTCCCACACCACGCCGGGTATCTTGGAGTTGGTGTCGTAGGATGTGGCCATATGCTGAAGCCACTCACCCGCTGGTTCAATCCACACCATAATAGTGTCTTTCTCCCGTCTAATCTAGGTGGGCTGGACCAAGCTGGCATCCCGTAACCATCCTTATTGTCTTTTTATTGAAGGACGCTAGACAGTTTTGAAGACACAAAAAGGGTGGAATATATTGGTGAATAATCAGTGTGACGCACCCTTACGTATCAAACCCTGCCCTAATCCATTTAATCTTCTATTAGGATCAGTCATTGTCATTTAGGGGCATATGGTTCACCATTATTGGCCAACGATACTTTTTGTGTATGAAAGATGAATAAACGATTGCTGTATTAAGTGAAGTTATGCAGTCAACCCCTCGGGATCAGTCAACCACTGCATATTGATATCAAATATCAACCACGGGCATTGAATATGAAAAGGCGAACGTTCTGGTGAAGAAGACGTTGACAAACTGTGTTTTTTTGTTCACAGCGGTATTGCTTATGGTAATAACACTTGGTTGGCGATACTTGACGATGCTGTGGACTCCATTCTAAGGTTATATCAAGAGTTCTTCGCGTTCGCACCCCTCCGTCAACACCGTTTGTTTGTAGGAGAAGACGTTGGTCACTCATATCACCAGAACTAGGCCTAGTGCCTAGCTGAATTCCTTGTACCAAGAGATTGACACCAGTCGAATACAGGTCCAACCAGAACTAGGCCTCAGTCGAATATAGGCCAACCAGAACTAGGCCTCAGTCGAATATAGGCCAACCAGAACTAGGCCTCAGTAGAATGCAGGCCAAACAGAACTGGGCCTCAGTCGAATATAGAGCAAACCAGAACTCGGCTTCAGTCGAATATAGGCCAACCAGAACTACGCCTGTCAGTGCGGTTCCTGGCAAACTTTGTTTGTGCTCTTAGTCAACCAGAACTATTAGGCCTATCAGTGATGTTCATTTCTAACTTCCTTGTGCAAGTAGTCATTGACGCCAGTCGAATATAACTAGAACTAGGTCTATCTATGATGTTCGTAGCTGGAGCCAGAAGTTAGTGACACAACCCAGAAAGGGTTAACCCCACTGCATTCTCACAGTATCCGATATTATACTGTTGTTCCTCTTTATCCACGATAAATTCGTCAATTATAAAGATATGAATAGAAAACACAGGACCACATCATTTCCCATTACAAATGACAGGAAGACACCCAAGATTTCGATGAGAAATTGAGATAGACTTGTCCGGTGGTTATAGACCTTCATTCATCCTTGATTGTCCTATTATCGTGTTTCTAAGTCCCAGGACAACATGCCCTCCGGCCCCACGGACGTCTGATCTCACTGCAATGTATTTAGGGAGGACAGTTTACACCTAGTAACGACCACTTGTCCAAGTATGAAAGGAGAAGGTGCGAAAACTGGGAACAACTTCACGTCTTTTGCAACTCTCCAAAACACGGCTCGTTAACGAAACCTTATTACAACGCCAACGTGACGTACACCAGCCAATAATCTTCCACTTGGCTGTCGGAGAGTTGATTACTAGGTACAGTTACCGTACAATATTTGCCATAACTTGATACCTTTTCTTTCATCTGTCGTCAATGGGCACCCTTTTAAAAGGCAATTAATTCACATCCGGGCATTTGGGTGGCTGCATTGGTCAAAACTCGAAACCGAATTTCTCGCCATGCACAAAACACCATTGGGAAGCAATCGAAAAGTTTAATTAAGAACCAATTGATAATAATTATGACATCGATGTAAAGGGTGATAAGGTGGAATTCGACAAGTCTCGCGAAATGGGATCTCAAGATTGGTAACCCTCCGGGGCAACCTTCCCTGACTCACAGGTCCCAAACTTCCTTAATTGTTCAGGGAGTGCCTCTTTGGCCAGCATCGGCTGCACTATTCATACACCGAAGGCGGTGTTTATGGAAGATGTCAGATCGTTTTCACTCTATTGTCAGACGATGTATCAAGTTTCGGGGAGAAGCCTTATAGCTGGACGACACCATCTATTCTGATTCGGACACCGAATTCACGGGAAAACCTCACTACTCAGGCTCCCAACGCTCTCTGTAGTTGAAATTATAACCAAAGTATTTGATTCCTCTGTTGCCATCCCGTCTTTTGAACCCTGAAAGACTGCGTCGCCAAGCTAGTATGGGTGAGTTTCCCATCCGGCGACTGAATATACCGTACTTTCAAATCTGTGAGATCAGTTTATGAATATGAAGTTGACGCCCTTTGAAATTGACACAAGGTATTAGTTCCAGTTTTCATACAGGTGTGGCAGTTACAATACCCTAGCTGGACTTCATGAACGTGAACTTTAAAGGCCTGCCAATATTCAAATCTATTAATATTCTTCCCATGAAATCGATTGAGCAGAATCAATGACTTTGACGCCTGGTAGTGTTCCGACTACAAGTAGGTAAGTTCGACTCCTTACCACAATAAAAGTCGATGATTTCTTGACGATAGGTGTTAATAACCGTGGGGAATTAATACATTTGATTTTCACATAACAGATCAACTGTCGACATGACTTCGTCAATGATACAACCACCACTTGAGTAGTTTGTTGAAAAGATTAAAACTGTAAAACATTAACTTCGTCTACCTCAAGTCCATGTTGACAAGAAGACCCTGACCCACTTTTGACTACTTGATCATTTGATCGTGGGTGTCTCCAAATTGTGACTTTCACGTGTCGGTTATATGGTGTTGTAATGAGGTCAATCATGGAGGTAGATGACATATAAATAAAGGTAAATATCAACAACATCACCGTTCTTCCGTCATATTTCCAAAAACTCATATCGTGGGTTATCCCAGTTTTAAACTTTCGCATCGTCAGTTCTTGCAAGCACCATTACAAGGGGTGAAACACTTCACTCCAGTGTCAAGAGACTTAGAAGTGCAATGCAAACAATGAACAATGGTGTTAGACTTTATAAGATCGGTTATTAGTTACTTTTTAATGTAAGGACCACTTTTAAAACAAATACTCCCACAGTTTACTATAAAATCATATTTACTTTCTTATAACGCGACAGCAATAGGTCATTGATCTTTGGCGATCGTGTCTTCGACAAAAGCCTAGTTCAGAATTGAAGTGTCGTTGTTGATGCCTATGACAAGTTTCAAACTTTTAACACCGTCATTCAATTTTTTTCAGAGTTCATTTTTTTCTGAGCATACAACATAACTGTTCTGCTCAGATGCAACTTTTGATTCCTTGTGGCCGAGCACGCGTTCCTTAATTACGCATCACGTCACAAAACGATGTTCATTAAACAGAAAATGAAAGAAAAAATGGGTGAAATTATCAAAATATGTTTTCATGGCGTCTTCAATAAACATCGACATCATACCGTTACCGTGAGTGCATTGTGTAGAACTACGTCGTGTAACTAACTCCATGTTGAATTTATTATGACGCTCGCCAAACCATCAAGAGTTCATCAACGCCAATTTCACATTTCGATTCAACAATTCTAATTTTCGTTGAAATTAAAACTCACATCATGAATACTGCTAATTGTATTTGCGAAGACGGGGCGGGTTATTTCTCCCTGGTAGCCACTGGTTCGCGACATCGGCCATGCTCGTTTGCGCTCGGTGTTCATACCGTCTCGGCCGATGAGTGACGGGGCGGGCGGGCGAGGTTACCCCGCGTATGGCGACGGCTACACCAGCCACTCACCCGATGATACATCCACTCACTTTAGTCACGGACAGACACTTTCACTATGTCACGGACTGCTCAACCTAAATCATGTTCAGTTTTAAAGAGATGCAAACAAACAATGGCAAAAGTTGATGAAAAGGCATGTTATACAATGAAACTAACTTTGAGAGAAATTAGCCTGGCGTCATTACAAATTAGATGTTTTTGATAAAACTTGACCACATCGTCATTTTTGATAATGATTGTAATCTACACAAGAAAAGTTTAATTGGATAGACACAAAATCAAACAAAGTAGAAAACTCGTATGACAGGCCATTTTGAGGGAGAAGATTCCTTTTAAAGATATAATGCTGATACCACAGATTCAAAGAAAATGATGTAGGCAAACAGTCCCGTTATCACGATCAAATCAGGACAAAAACATTCATTTTTGAGTGAGTTTTGTTTGAAGAAATGGTAGCAGAAGGTGAAAATTGGCCTCGTCTGGACTGGAATGTAAGATTTCGCGAGGAAGAAAGAATAATTCTACCTCTACCGGCGAATCGGGTGAAATTAACTACACCAATGCAATGTACGTACATTACATGTACACGTACATGTACGCTGGCCAACAAACACTAAATTTAGATTTGCATGAAACCATTGCCTCGTTCAAATCCCTTGAACAGTCGCCAACAGTCGATATCGAAAGTCGTTAAATTATGATTAAAATGCTATAAGCGTGCATGATACATGATGTTGTCATAACGTTTACCCGACCAAGGTTACCCTCATAGAGATGTTGATCAACTCGCCACCATATGATTACATGGTAAGAGGAGCCTTTTGAAGAGACTAGGAAACAATTCATTTACCACCCTCTCAGGTCGTCATTAAATCATCATTAAACAGCAATCAACAAATAACAAAAGTCAACTTTCACTTTTCAAGGTCACCGGTCACCGCAAGGATCATTTACAGCCAAAATATTCAATCACAAAGACGCCGAAAGTTTTAAAACATCTTCACTTTCAAAACAACCTTGTTTGTTGTTTTCAAGAGGGCTTCAAGTTTGAGAAATGAGGATTTTAATTCGCTTAAATTGATGGTAATTTGACTGCTTTTTGAGCCGACAGTGACAAATGAGTTGACCCATTGTATAATTCCTGATCATTGACTTTCACCTCTTCATTTTCCCTTTTACAATACAACCACTGCTGTCTTAAGCTTCTTCTTTGTAGAAAACACAAGTATCGTAGAGACAAATATTGATGACGAACTTTAGTGTAACAATGCAGAAGTGTAAAGAAAGGTTGCATTTTATAATGATGGTGTTTGGTCCCTCTTCTCGTGCTAGTTTTGTCCTCTTACTCTGGGGTCGTGAGGATTATCACAGCGGACACAAGCGTTCGTATCGGTGAAAGACATCTGCCGATGTTGGCAAACTTTCTGTGTCCACCAAATCAAGCTGACCAGTGGTAGATTAGGGAAAGGACGATTGCCGCAAAAATGTTGCTGATACGGGTGGATTTCGGCGAAGACTGGTGCTTTCACTGCAGAACTAATAAGGGACACCAGAAGATTGTTACCCGCATGATTTTGAGTCGCGTGCGGAGAAAATAGTCCACGGATGATGTTTTGCCGATGTTGAGTCCGGATGGATAATTACTGTATTGTGAAGATTCACTAGGTTTGGTTGGAATTGTAACTGGCGAACCACGCGTGAAGACGAGAATGGTTCTTACTGCCAAAGGGTAGCGCACTCCGCTTTGCAACGGCGCATCGCACGGGCAATTAGAACCATGAAACCACTTGAAGTTGAAATCAAGTGAGATTGTATTTCATTGAAATGAGCATGGAAACGAGCAGCGGAGATTTGCTACCCCTACGCAGTTTCCGAACAAAAGGAAACGGAACCGAAAATAATAATTTCATACCACGGAGGTAACGGGGACCGCCTTAATACGTAGCTTTCCCTTTCCACCCTAACACCTCGGAACAAAGAGTCACCCCCAAAATTACGTATATTCTGTCTCGGTGTTTAGAAATTTCGAATCGACACACCAGTTAAATAAGTTTTAGTTCAAACTAATGGTACATTTTGCCAGAAGTGACAGTGTTTCTCTTGAAACTCAGCGTCTTCACACGTGATGATTTTAACAATGATTAGATCGGTTTTGGAAGAAGGTCGTTCATCGTGACATCGATTCCTTCATTCTTCTGACGTCAGGCAGCGAAATTATAAAACCAAAATTGATATCATTACCATGGTGAAATCTTTGACTGTTTAACGTATCATCAAGTTTGGGGTATTCTATTTAACGTATCAGACACAGTTTAGGTATTCTAAACTGTTCTTACGTAACGCATTTCTTTCAGATTGAAGTGTAACGAAACAGAACCAAAAACAGCTTAAAACGTTACAGAAGAGCTCAGAAAGGAACAGTTCCTTTGCTTTTGGACGAACCTCGTCAGATTCGACCTCTTCAGGAGGCATAATGGTGGCTTACACATGGGAATTCTTATATTTGCAGAAAAAAGCATCGTTAATGATCATTTTCATCTAAAGAAAGGAAAGAAAAAGTTAATAATGTTCTGGAAGATTCCTTCGGCCTCTCGACAAGAAGGCTAATCAAAAGAAGGTTGTTACCAAAAGAAGTCTTATCCAAAGATACATGTAAGTACATTGTTTATGTGAAGAGTCATGAACTACCAGAGCGAAAAAACGCCAATCCGTAGAAAGATGATGAGGCGAGGGCGGAGATGGGAGACTGGCAGAGCGCGGTGTTTGTCAGACCAGCACCCATCACGTCTTCGACGACCGGTATGAACGGCGTCCCCTATCTCTTGGCTCGCCCGCCCCAGGCACGACATCATTCGATCCTACTTCGTCGCTAATTCAGCTCCAATTTACAACAGCAGCAACTCAATGACAGCGTTTACCCAACATAAATGGCTTGAAATGAACACGATCTATAACCAGCCGCAGGGGGAAGAGTTTTTTAGGGACGAGCTTGATGTGGTTAGTGCCGCAAACTGTGTCGTAAAATAGATTTCCTGTATCAAAGGCGCCGTAAAGCGTCACGTGTTGAAAACATGCCGCGAAAGGAAAAACATGATCTCTGGGTTTTTATTCCGATATTTTTGTATTTCATAAGATAAGCCAGGGTGCAGAGATGGAGGAGATTCGCTGTCAAACACCTCCACTTTGATTATTCACGCTTTATTATTTTGAATTGAATGTTGAAACCGTCGAAGATAAAATCTTCGTCTCTGACCTCAAAGATGTTACGCTTTGTATACCGACTTTTTACATGGCGGAGATCCTGTTTCGAGTAAATCATATTTTTTTATAAGTTGTAATATGGTTTGGTCCACCGTTTGGTTTAATTACATGTAGCTTCAGGCTTAATTGGGTAGGTTCAAGGATGCCTGAAAACCCGTCTGAAGATTGTGTGATATAGGCTAGCTGCGGCAAATACTGATATCGGTTTAATCATTTTGTGCTGATATTATTCAGTAATTCGGGCGCCAGTGACCATTTGGCGCTTTTTTCTGGCCAGCGAGAAGAATGCTGTGTGTTGATACAGAGGGTTGCTGTCTGTCTGTCTTGCGTCTTTGAAAGGTTTGTCTGTACGTGGTCATTGGCTATGTGCACAGACTAACCCGTACACGTTTTACAGCCTAGCTCCTCCAAGTCGCAGCTGTAGCTACAATTATAGGAAAAGATGTATCCAATAAAGACGCCCATTTCAACCTCAGTCTATCGTATAATCTCCCTCAGACAATGCCGGTAATTTCCCCCATTTTGGAAAAAGGGCAGCGCAGACCCAGCCCGTGTTTCAGTCACCGAAATCGTCCACGATCCAAATGAATGACATTAGAATTTCCTTTGTGGGAAATGTTAGTAAATCCTTTAGTTTTTGATGACAATAATATTTATTCGTGTTCATTTGAAAGCTTCGAGGGTCCATATGGTATGGAACGTGGCCTTGTATTGTCTGTCTAAAGGGCGGAAAGGGTTTGAGCAGATGACCGATGGAGATGGATACAAAGGAAGATACTGTCGGGTGTATCGTTTGGGTTTGCAACCTACATCTGACTAGTATGGAAATGACGAGTCAGCTACGTGCTCTCTTCAACTGACCACAATTGTGGTTAATACCGTAAAGTGGGGTTACTTGGGCCATAAGGGGTAAAATTGGCCCCTGTGCATTTTCACAATTTTGTATTACTTATGTACAGAGCTAATAGGGAGGTTTAGAAATCAAACGATAAACGTAAACTTTACAACAACGTTATTTTTCATACTACGCATTAACCAGATTTTATATTGCATTTCGGTACAAAAATAACGTTGTCGTTAACGTTTACGTTTATCGTTTGATTTCTAAACTTCCCTAATGTTACTACATGTACGTCATTCTGTCTGACTCTACAGGTTGATGGCGTGGTATTGGTCAGATTTTAACAATGCTCGAGTGGCTTTCCTACGGTCTTATGCGGACAAAGCAAAAAGATAAAAGACAGTCTAAAAGATGGATATAAAGAATGTCCCCAAAAGCGTGACCGAGGCGAGGTCAATTCAGGCAACGTGGTGTAATATACTGGTTTTAATTAAAAGAAAGAAATTAAAGAAATTTATAGCTTTGCAACAGTAAAGTTAATCGGAATAATAATTCATCAAAATGGTATCCGGGTGGACGCTATACTTCGTAACAACCTTGAAGAACATTTTATCAAAAAAGCTCCGTGTCGACAATGACGGGTAGATTCAAAAGGCAAACATGAAGATTACATTAATCAAAACTACAATCGTGCCTCTCGCACATTTCCATATATTCGATATTAGCGACTGCAACAACCTCCAGTTGGTAGTTTACCATTCGCGTTAAGGGCACGAGCGTGTCGCTCTAGACGGCTGCAAATACCATAAATTCCAAATGCCAAAGACACCAACAAGATAAATACCTTTTATTGCTAATAATAAGACAGGCGAATACAGAAAACGTCCGTGAGTTATGGATGGAAATTTGTCAAGCATTATCTGTGGAAAAGATGGTAAAACTAATGTCAACAATTCTCAGCATTAGTTAAATTGTGATTAAGGTGTTTTGCATAAAACCATTAAAAATGTTTAGCAGGTTTTGTTTGTTACAGTATTTGTTCTTCACTTAACTCTGAAAGGGACATAACCATAAAATTTCCAAACCAACATCATTATTCTAGTGTAGATTCTCTACCAGTAACAATGAATGATGATGCGCATCGTCATGATTGTTGCCAGCCTCTCGGTTGGATGGAGCTGCAGCCATTGTCGTAAGGGTAAGTTGCTGAAACTCGTGCCGCGTCACGAACTGATGCTATCTATCAAGGCATGGGAATCGTTGATGGCGAATGCTCTAACCTCAGATACGGTCGCAGTCTACTGGTCGCTGGGGCCGTTAGGACAGAAAACGTACAAAGACGTGTCTATATTCTTTAGTGTTGTCAAGGTTTATGACCATCAACGGGAAAGAAACTTCTCTTTCGTCGATGTATTCTAAGTACATGTATGATTCCCATCGAGCTGTGAGGCCAACGCGCCAGGCCATTAAGGAATTCCTCCATTGGCCGGCGGGTTAGGCCATGCCGTAGTATTGTAGCTGCAAGGGTCAATGCTAGCAACGTGTGCACAGTCTACAGTCCCTCACGTTTTCAGTCTGCAACATTCGCCCTGAGAGGAAGCAGAAGCAAATCTCAGGACAGAACAGCATATTGTTTTGAAGTTTCTGATTTATGGGGAACACAAAACAGGGATTACCAATGTCAGGATAGCTGTAAAAGTTGGGGGCAATTACCTGACACGGTCAATAAAATAGCGATCAACAAATCGACCTTTTAGGATCCAAAAATCGCCCTCTTTTGAGAGTAATTAGTATGACAAGATGATTAATAGACTTAGGGGAAGGTAACAAAGCAAGGGACCCTCTGCCCACCTGTGATCAGAATAAGGGGGCAATGGGTGCCTTCACCGGGGGTGGATATGCCACCAAGCCTAATCTGTGAGGACCAACATCAATTGTCTCCTTCACCCCAGCCCCGGAAAATCTGCTACTAAGTATGCGGTCGTTTGTCACTGTCTTGGGAAGGTATAGGTTCACGATTTTGACCCTGGGGAAAATTAATGAGTTTTATTTGAACCCTACTCGACGGTTGATGGAAAACTTCGAACTCTTCGACGGTTTCATACGTTCAAATGAATATTTAATGGTGCCAATATGTCGTTAGAGGAGGTCATTTATTTTATATGACAATTTTTCTGGTTTCATCCGGTTAGAGTTGCTACCCGTATCCGTACTCAAACCTCAGATATCAGCAGTTAGCGTTTGCTACACATATGTTTATTTCAAACATCTGTACTACACCAAAATCGCAGTTGTAAGACGCAGACGGGTCCGGCATTGCCTGGGTCCAGCTTCTCCTGTTGGTGATGGTTGGCGTCGCTGACCACACAGCAGGCTGTTGATATCTTCAAATCGAAGTCCTGACACTGAAGATTTTGATGTGATAATGTTGGAGGAGGTAGATCCCAGTGGCAGAGCCAGGTCGCTGTGACCTTTCAATTCCGATTCTGGGTATTTTCGCGGGATTTGGGCATTCCCTATCTGCGTAGTATACTAGGCCTTTGTGCGTGAATAAACTGAATTCTTCTACGCACGGTATCTGCCTGTCGCGTTCAGATGCAGCTCTGTGGGCCTAACTACAATACGTTTCTAGTACTCTTTGATTAAGATATCTCCTCCCCTCTGACGCCAAGATTGACTGGGTAAACCGCCTGTGATCGAGTCCACCGGTTCAGTTGCTTTTACATTGAAGCGTGTTGTTCAATCGTCGACAACATACAAGTGACCCGGGGTGTCATGCTAGATGGGGATGTCCCGAAACCTTAATTGACCCTAACATGGCCTTACAATCCAAACAACCACGCCCCTAGACTTCTGGATGAATCCAGGCGTATCCCAGACAATCGTCAATCTTTCATTCTCGATAAAAACATGTATTTTTTACTCCGCATCACCTGTTACTGAAGAGGAACAGCACGAATCTGAACTTGACAATCAGAGAGTGTGTCAAACAATCATGCTTTACAATAGCAATAACAAAGTGGAAAACATCCCGAACACCAAATTCTTATCTTTTGATCAGACAGCGGTGTTTTTTACCCTTAGCGTGTCATGTCCTTTTCGAACTGTAGTATTATGTTGCGATCAGTCCGTAATGTCCATTATTTCCACGTATCTATTCTAATACACCGACCGTAGTTCGGGAAGCAACAGTAGGTGAAAAAGGACCTTCGTTCCATACAGAATATCACAATTCGCAAGCTGTTATTTATAATCAATGAAAAAGGTATTTGTTGTGAGAAATTGGTGTATAATAGGAACTGGTTCCTTCCTGGGGTAACTGGTGCGTTACAAAACAAACAGCACTTGGGGCAAGTCACCCCAGCAGGCCACCCTGTGACCACCCGTCGAGACACAACATCCCGTTCTGTGGTCCACGTTCTAGCAGCCCCGTCCCTCTCTTAATGACCTAATAATGCCAGGGTATGCCTTGGGCTGTACAAGCTACCATTATCAAGTAACAATCTAGGGCGGAATGATTTTTTCTCCAACTTTTTACAATCGAGAAAAAAATAATTGGCAAAAAACGAAATGTAATGACACGTTCTGTAAACGAATGATTTTAACCTCTCGGTCATTTTTGACTCACTAAATGACCTTTATTCTGTGACTCTGCCCGCTTCATCCGCCTACGGAAGCACTGGGCTCATTTTTTACTCGTTTTTTATTCCCACTTGAACGGATAATGTATTGTTCATTTCATCAAAGGAAATAGACACAACAACAAAAGGCCTAATTTTGTAAACATTACCAACACGAGGTTCTGTAATGGGACAAATTTGAAATTAATTGTAGGGACTTTCTGGAAAATTAACCAACATTTTTTGCCATCATTATGTTTTGCATAACCACCTACATTTTCTGTTCAAAGCTTTTTTTGTCCGATTTTTTTGATCGTAATACAAGTGCATTAGCAGAGAAAGTAAAAGAAGTAGAAAATGACTAAATCAGAGTAGTTAAATATGATAAATTAGAGTTTAATTCGAAGTAACTTGGGAGATTGGAAAAAATTGTTCGTCACTTCGGCCTTGTTGCCATCGCGACTGAGCACTTTTTAACTACATGTATTGCGATTACGTCACCACAAATTACGGCAGATTTGGTCACTTGAAACTTGAGAACAAAAAAATAAGAGAAACTTCAAGTTCTGAGTGGATAAACTCGTAATGGCCTGTTTTCATTTGCATATAACGCCCCAACTAACCCCGTAGTTTTCTTTGGCACCCCTTCTAAATTTGAACTACAGTCGTGTCTGTAGAACACATGTGCAAAAAATCGTACATATGTCTGCCGCGTCCGCTTCTGACCCCTAAGAGACCCAACTAATCGTTTGTGAGTTTGGGCCAGCCACTGACCACAGAATGCAAAAAAACATAGTTCTTCGTCGCCTTTCTCTTTGTACGAACGTTTTTGTATCACACCTTGAGTCAGTGCATCGTGCACAGACTCATATTTCAAGTACATGTATAAGACATTCCACATGTATAAGACAACTTGTTGTTCAACACCTTCTAAAGCTGCAGGCGATCTTGGTGAGTCCAAACTAGGATTGCAGGTTTCACGTTACGTTGTTGGTACAGTATGTTACATTATGTCGTTATTGTCTCATATTCTTAATATTCTTACAACAATACATTAAGATGAAAAACATCTACCAACGTTATTGGATGAGAAAACCGTTAACACACCTTTAGGTCATAAACAGACACCTACCGTCAAAGTATCATAATATTTCACCAATTTACTTTGTTGCCCTATAACTCCGGGCTAAGAAGTAACTATACAAAAAAACTTCTGATTAACCACAGCCTGAATATCCTGGCAACTGCTGTGCTGGACATTCAGAGGAGAAGGACCCGCGGGTGACAGCCGTGGGGATCCTTCCGTAAAGATAACAGCAGGGCAGGTGATACGGGAGATCCTCGGATGACCACGCTAATTGGCGGCCCTTCCACCAGCTCATTAAAAAAATCAAAGGAGGGTGCGATGATGATAACCGTGTGTGGTCGGCAGATGCTTTTTTTCATCGTGGCGCATAAAAAATGGTAAACAAAAAACTGGTCCGGCAGGGGGGAGGAGATTGTGTACAGCTCCGGTATCGGTGATATTGTAACTGTTTCCATGCAATCTAAATCCATGAAACAACAACTTGTTTGTCTGTCCAACTGGGTGCGCCACTCCCCACCCCGTTCCGTCCGCAGGCTCCGATTTTCCATGGCCGCGAAAGCTTACGATGCCGTTGCGCACAGGACCGTAGGCCCTACATGTATCTAGTTCTTCGTGTGCGTGCGTGTTCGTCTTATAAAGGGATATGACATGCATCGGGCGTAGTTACATGCATATCATCTGTATCAAGGCGCTTTTTGTGCGCGGTTCCATAAAAAAGACGGTATCCGGTGGTTTCGCCCAGGCCTCTTTCTCTCTGCGTCTCTTCAGAAGTCATTCTTAGAACTACTCATACATGTTCTTGTTCAGCGCACCTTACTTGATTGTTTCAGAAGAGTTGAACAACAACGTGGTGACTTGGGACGGAAATCGAACCCGTTGTGTTTTACCACTCCAACGCGCTTTACCACTGTGCCACCGTGCCTGATAGGCATCTGAGCAACGAAATGAACCGAGATACACCAAATTCTGCATGGAGGACAAGGAACCAGGACATGTGAACGGGGGGGGG
>NMRB01001481.1:56673-79035 GCA_002633025.1 Notospermus geniculatus
AACATCGTTCTCATTCTACGGTATAACCCCCCCCCGCGCGCCTCTCTGAACCTCCCTTCCATCCCCTCGCGCGCCTATCTCTTACTAGTTGCGAAGTAGGAAGTGAATTTGAAAAACTTTTTTGGTGTTTTTCGAGACTTGACACAACATTATGAAAGCAAACACTGGATATGAAACACGCATTTGTTCAGGTTTTGAAGAGTGTGTGTTTTACAACATGAAAGTCTAATTTCAAGTGGTTCCTTAACCATATTTGCTGTACAAGTTGTTGTAATTTTGTCAGAAAAAAAATATGGCTTTTTGTCTGAATTTGACGAAATAAAAGGATGGTATTCGAGGATATTTGACTCCTGACAGCGCGCACGTGGGACCATGCATGGTTTTTAGACTAAGTCCCTCCACCTGTAACCCAGACACTTGGTATATAAAACTATTGATTGAATGAATATGATGTTGTGTGATAAATTACATTTTTTAAATGTTGTTTGGCATAATAACCAGTTAAAAAGTAACGAAGAGAAAGAAGGACTTTGTCGCTGTGAAAATATGACGCGTCTGGAGTAGCAGGTGCAGCGATCATGTTCGGAAAAATACCAACATCTCGGTTTGGTGATTCCGCTAAAAAAGTTACATTAGTGACTGACTCGTGATGCAAACATGCTGATTAAACAATAACTGCAAACTTTCTTCCTGGTCCCCGCCCGCTTACGGCTCCGAAACTGGGTGGGTCTCTCATTGAAAAAGTTTGGCGGGAAATGGTAATTTTCACCTCTGAGCGTGGATCCTTTCCCCCAGGTGCCCAGCAACTTCCCTCTTTTGATTTCATCTCACGTGCTTCGTCTTGGATACGTCAAAAAGTAAAAAATCGCAGTTCCCATAAAGTTTTTCTGGCCTGCAAATCACCAGAAACAAAGCAAAGTTTGGGTGATCTCCGCTTTGTGGGCAGCCGTCAGGTCCGTCGCTGGATGGTACAGGGCGGGGACGAGGAGCCTCCTGATCGGTCGCAGCAACGGGTCGGTCTTTTAACGCACACATTTGAGCATGATCGAGCTGGTGGCGTCCGATTTGATTTTAGTTTTTCTAGGATTAATTGGCACTTTAAAATCTTGCAGTTGTCGCGTTTTCGGTTTTTTGACTCGAATTCGCGCACCTGTCGGACGGAGCGCGACAGTTCTTTCTTCCAACCCGTGTTGAATGGGCTACTTTCAGTTCATCATTGCAAGATTTGACAAAGAGAGAACCATTCTGCATCACAATCTTGTCTGAAAAACGTAATTAAAGTCTTTTTAATAGGTGTGTTATGGCTGGACCGGGCACCACGCTGCCTAAGCCACGCGCCTGGCCCCGGTAATGATATTGTTATTCAGATCCTGGATCAGCACTGCTCTAAAGAACACCGTTAGTTTATTCATAATAAGCTTCAAGAGTTATTATTTATCTTGTATCAAAGGTTTTATTTAAGGTAGGCAGCTGTCAGGGTCGGTTTTAACAGTGCAACAGCCAGTGCAAGCCAAACAGAAGCCGGGACTTTCCGGCTGTCAATGCCCGCCAACCTGGACTTGGGCAGCTGCAATATCCGACCATAAAGACCTGCAGTAGACAGAATATGTTACTAAACGCATAGAATAGACTATTGAAGGAGATTCAAGCATAGATAAAAAGTATTCTGCGCCGACGTCCGCCCAAACTAGAGGCGCACATGCAACCTGTACGGCGGCACGGCCCAGCCGCAGATGCATCATGTAGCAAGTGGGTTTTTTCTCTCGCGGACAATGTGAAAAAGAGGTAGGCATTAATTTGTTGTAACATTTTGGACAAGTTTGACGGCTCCCCAGACCCACAGATGCGAAAAACGCCCCGAACAGAGACGCAAAATTTCACCCCGCCACAACGAAACGCTGTTCAAATTTGCGCGCGCTGCACTTTGAGTTCAGGCGTTGTTCTCTTGTTTTGAATATGGCAGTGACGTGGGTCCCGTTCTTTGATGGCATCTATTCAATAGGTTCACCTGCGAGCGTGCATTTAGTGCGGGGAGGCGCCAGCAGCTTGCTGCGGTGAGCTTGGAAGTTAAATGGCTGTATCTGAACATGTTTTGCAACTTTTAACAAATAGTTGGTGTCTAATTCTTCGATGGTGGAGATTTTCTATTAAAGTTGAACACAAACAAAGCAATTACCATAAAAACCAACAAAGAATCGCTGGAAGAGTCTCGCACGATGCCGTTGAAAGTGACCATTTTTTCACCTTTTATAATAACTGTGGTATCATCTTTCGGACGTTCATTGCGTAGTTTAAAGGGATATCTTGCGGGATTTGGGGTTATCACGCGTAATTGTTGTGAGGACCTTTGTTTTAGATCATAATACGAAGCCAATTTGTCTGAAGCGCAATACAGAAGCGCCAGCTTTCTTCCTCTTGGCGCGCTGCAAACTTCAACTCATTACTTCACTGCAGAACTTCGAAACTACTCATGCAGCGTAAATAAACTCCTAATAGCACCTTTATTTAATGCTAAAAAGCTAAATTAGACAAAATTGTATTTTAATGAAACATACTTGAATGATTCGAGACTGGAACCCAGTAAGCGAACCGAATGACGACTTTATGACGAGGATAATTTACGAACCGTGAGCGCTGTATTCCGAGTTTTGGTCCGAGGAGTCGAGGGGGCGAGAACGCATCCAGACTGGGCAGTTACAAAGAAAATGAGTGACATGGAGCCGGGCAATATGTTTCTGTATTGTGAAAGCAGGATACCAATGGTTGGTAAAGGACTCTTGCTGGGAAATTATACGGTGTATAGGCTATTTGACCTCTTTTCTTCTCATTGAAGTGAACGCCCCTCCGAGTATCTTACAATTACCTCATGTGATATCATCGTGTCGCGTCTGGGGAACAAGCAGTGAGTGTGTCTTCTTGACGGTTTCGCTTTGAAACGTGGCTCTAAGGCAGAAGCAACGGATCGTACGGTTCTTGTAATGATCAAACAAACCCACGCATTCAGTTACCGATTGAAACTTACTGGGTGTAAACTTGATGTCTTCAGCGTACTTGCGGTCTCCACCAGTCGGTTCAATGTTTTGCAATGAAAGTCGGCACATTCGCTGTAAAATCAGCAGTCCTTTTTGCCACATGACGTGACGTGCAGTCTTACGTAATCGGCGTTGTATCCGTGTCAGCATCAGCGCCGAACTTCACTAGGGGTACAAGTCAGAAGATACGAAACTGTGAGGCACTTATTGCCCTCACTCGAAAGTTTCATGTCACATAGAGATGCGTCCGAAAATGTTCAGTCACCTCTCACTACAACGAAGGCATTCACCATTTCCAAGTGTTTCTGCTTAAATGTAAATGCAGCTTCGCATACTTGTCAATTTTTAATATTTTTTTACATGACGATTCAAATTCAACTTCACGACTTTTTCAAAAAACCGACTGTTTAACTTGTGCCAAATGAACCCGTTTGATTCAACACTGGTTGACATACTTGACATTCAGTGTGTGTGACGAAGATAATGTTTGCAGGTGATTCAAAAGCGAACGCCCACCACTGTAGAAAGTGAAGTTGTCGTAAAAACCTAAAAATCTTGGCATCAATGATTAACCATGTTAACGCCCAACAGTATCACTATGAACAGCAAAGCTTAGAACCATCCTACTAAAATATCAAAATGTGTCGAAGAAACTGAGTTCTTACGCAGAGCGTACATGTAAAGTAACGTTTGTGTTTGAGTGCAGAACGTCTCTTTTGTGCCGCCATCAGTAAGGTCCTTTCTTTTAATACTAAGCAAGAAAGATATGTCGTGGCTGTGTGCGACCATTCGTCGGGTGTATCCTCTCAGCAACATGTGATATGTACTCACTAAGAAAGTGGAACGACCGGCAGTCCTGTCTTTGGACTTGCGTGAGTCGAGAGTGAAAGACATTTTTTACGCCTAGGTTTTTCTTGGAAATCTGATCAAATCTCTACGGTTCATTCACGAACTTCTATTCTAGCCTATGCATAAAAGAAAAAGTCCCAATACTTTTCTAGTAAAACGTCCATAGACAGAACTAGAGCCAGCGAAGAACTTTTACGATGCTGGACCTGAATATGATGTATTTGAACGACAATGAGTGCATTTCAACAAAGGTTTCATTTCACACTCAAAATGGGTTGTCTCTTTACAAACATTGCAAACACTGGAACTCGAACCCGTTGTCCTAGGGGCAGTGCCACATCATCTCTTCATCTTACTGATGATGACAATCAGGAGACGCACAAAAGATTCTAACACCGCCTTTCAGTCGAACGCGTTAAAGTCCTAATAGTGTTGTTATTGTTGTTTGCCTATTGAGACGAAGTGTTCCGCCATTGTCGCGTGAGATATCGCGATATCTCATCTGTAAGATTGTAAACTCGCGTTNCAGTCGGTTCAATGTTTTGCAATGAAAGTCGGCACATTCGCTGTAAAATCAGCAGTCCTTTTTGCCACATGACGTGACGTGCAGTCTTACGTAATCGGCGTTGTATCCGTGTCAGCATCAGCGCCGAACTTCAGTACGGGTACAAGTCATCAACAGAAGATACGAAACTGTGAGGCACCTATTGCCCTCACTCGAAAGTTTCATGTATCACATTGAGATGCGTCCGAAAATGTTCAGTCACCTCTCACTACAACGAAGGCATTCACCATCTCCAAGTGTTTCTGCTTAAATGTAAATGCAGCTTCGCATACTTGTCAATTTTTAATATTTTTTATCCGAAGATTCAAATTCAACTTCACAACTTAAAAAACCCCCGACTGTTTAACTAGTGCCAAATGAACCCGTTTGATTCAACATTGGTTGACATACTTGACATTCAGTGTGTGTGACGAAGATATGTTTGCAGGTGATTCAAAAGCAAACGCCCACCACTGTGGAAAGTGAACTTGTCATAAAAACCCTAACAATCTTGGCATCTATGATTAACCATGTTAACGCCCAACAGTAACACTATGAACAGCAAAGCTTAGAACCATCCTACTAAAATATCAAAATGTGTCGAAGAAACTGAGTTCTTACGCAGAGCGTACATGTAAAGTAACGTTTGTGTTTGAGTGCAGAACGTCTCTTTTGTGCCGCCATCAGTAAGGTCCTTTCTTTTAATACTAAGCAAGAAAGATATGTCGTGGCTGTGTGCGACCATTCGTCGGACGTATCCTCTCAGCAACATGTGATATGTACTCACTAAGAAAGTGGAACGACCGGCAGTCCTGTCTTTGGACTTGCGTGAGTCGAGAGTGAAAGACATTTTTTACGCCTAGGTTTTTCTTGGAAATCTGATCAAATCTCTACGGTTCATTCACGAACTTCTATTCTAGCCTATGCATAAAAGAAAAAGTCCCAATACTTTTCTAGTAAAACGTCCATAGACAGAACTAGAGCCAGCGAAGAACTTTTACGATGCTGGACCTGAATATGATGTATTTGAACGACAATGAGTGCATTTCAACAAAGGTTTCATTTCACACTCAAAATGGGTTGTCTCTTTACAAACATTGCAAACACTGGAACTCGAACCCGTTGTCCTAGGGGCAGTGCCACATCATCTCTTCATCTTACTGATGATGACAATCAGGAGACGCACAAAAGATTCTAACACCGCCTTTCAGTCGAACGCGTTAAAGTCCTAATAGTGTTGTTATTGTTGTTTGCCTATTGAGACGAAGTGTTCCGCCATTGTCGCGTGAGATATCGCGATATCTCATCTGTAAGATTGTAAACTCGCGTTGCACCAATTCACATGGTACCGCGGCCTCACCATTAGACACAGTTGCAGAACTCCCCACTCGCACCACGCACTCCCCTGTTATGTTGCGGCTAGCTCTTCCCAACAGTTGCACCTTGCAGCCTCACCAAATGTGAAGTCACTTCCAAACTCCGCGTTGACAGGTAACTCTTACGAGTCAACAACAGAGCTCTTGACTGCCAGGTCCATTGTGTTCGATACTTGTGTTGACGTGGCTGGGTTTGACCTCCTCCTCTCTCGGGGGATACCGCTCAAGTGTACTTGGCTATTGTCACAAGTGTCAGAAAAAATGGCGGCAAGCAAAAGGGAACACCAGATTCCAGATCCACTCTTTAATATCCTTTTACAGGACACATTTATTGTTCATTTCAAACGATGTAAAAAAGGTGTGTATACAAATAAAATGAAACAGGCTCAATGTTCACACCTTAGAACTGGTACTGGTACGGAAATATCAGTTGGATCATCACTGCGAGTGTGAGTTAGCTGTGCGCTTCCTTCTTTCTGCTGATTTCTGGCTTTGGAGGGTTTCTATTACAGCAACACGGAATCAAATTCCTTGCTGTTCAGGTTTATGGAGAACGCTGATGGAAACGAATTCCTTGCTGAAACATACAGCCGGACTTCGAGAGCCTAGTTGTGTCAACTTTCCTTTCGTAGGAATGGACCAACGCGTCTCGTGGATTCCTGTTTCGCCGTGTGTTGCTTTGATGCTGCCGAAAAGCTCATACCATTCGGGTCAAGACGATAGTCCGCTACATATTGGCGACATTAAAATCTCATTGTAACTCGGATGAGGAAAACAGGTGTATCCGACCACGGTCTGATTAACACGCTATTGGAAAGACCAAAACCACTTGATGTTTACAGCATGTACAGTGTCTTGTCATGTTGACTTTGTTTCGCTTCTCTTAACAACATCAATCGCGATGTAAAATGAATTGAATGACCATTTTGTTCCAATGATAGTGTCGTGAAAGGCGTCATTTTTCGTAAGTCCATGTGTCGCGCGTACGTCGTGTCCGAGTTCAGGTGGACGAGTGTGGATTTTAAGACTCGGGGTTAGATGCTCTGACCTTGCGCCCGGCACACGCGTCATGTATTCATTCTCCGAATCATCAAGTTCATTGACCGTCAAATATGTTGTGAATTTACAGGAATAGGGATCATTCCTGTCACTTGTTTGAAAAGGGCTAAAGCGCGGGGACGCTAACTTTCATTCAGTGGTGAAGAAAAGGGGAGATGGGGTAGAATATTAATGAATGCAGATAGCACCATTTTCCATAAAGTGTTAATTTACCTCATCATCAGCCTTGCTCCTAGTTTGTCTATGTGCTTGTATAGATTAACAGCAAAATCGCAATTGTAAGGTCACAGAGGTCTGGCGTTGCTGTGGTCCAGCTTCTCCTCTTGGTGATGGTCGGCATTGCTGACCACTCAGCAGGTTGTTGATATCTTCGAATCGAAGTCCTGACACTGACGCTTTTGGTCATCCTGAGAATACCAGTTCTTACTGACGAAGGGAGCGAGCAATAAGAACCCCTGATGTTCTCAAGATGCTTTTGATGGAGGCGTTAGATCCCAGTAGCAAAGCCAGGTATCTGTGACTTTACAACATTTATTTTTGGTGTATAAGGAGAAAACAAAAGGACGATTTTTGTATCATCATACGGTAACGGAAAGACTTCGAGACTCGGTCACTATCCTTGACAACAGGGGTAACCTCCCGTCGGTAAGTAAATTATGAGGTTTCTTCCAAGAACATAGAAATCACCGCTGTTTTAACCAAAACGAGGATACACCTGTTTCCAAGGCTAATTAGGTTGCTAAGCTCCAAGCATCTCTTGACCACGCCTGCTTGACCAGTGCCCACTCTCAAGACCCCATAGGGCAACGCCATGTTGGCCCAACATCACCCATTAATACAAGATTATACGTTTGACAATATCCCTTTATGATATCACTATCGTCGCCATATTGCACCGCGTGGTATCAACTTGAAGACATAATGATCAATTGTATTGTCTCACTGTGAGATAATTACCCAGCGGGAGACGGGCTTCCGTCTTAACGGTCTGGGTTGACATGGTGTGTCGTTACCTTGATAGTGAAGTCAGGAAGACGTTATTCAACTGGACGTGGGTCAGTGTCGTTAGAGTCGTCACAGACTACCGTCAGAAGATTTGATAGCCATTAATTACTCCGTGCATGAAGCGGGGAGCTTGATTCCTAAGATTAACTTCTCATCCAGGACTAATGCAGTTGTTGGCTAAATTAGGGTTTAAATGGTTTGCAACAACTGATCACATCAGGATGTTCAACAATCTCAGAAGTTGTAAAGTGATATCCCGTACTTTCTCTCATTCTAAGACACTCAGCAATATTCAGGCCGAACCCACTCGGCATCACTGCGCCAAGTAGTGGCCAACGAAATGCAGATTTTATGTCATGATTGAGGGTGCTTCTACCAGTTGCAGAAGTTTGGAATTACTTTTGTCAATCAGTCAATTAAAGGTGGCCAATACTTGATGCTATACTCGTCCGGAGTAACTTTTTCTTCCAAGTTTTCCCTGGTCCACTCGTAGTGGTCTAAGGAAGATGGGTCCATAGGACTGATTGACGCCCGAGGGTGCCAAATTAAGCACCGAAATCTGATGTCCCACTCCAACCCACAGCTGCAAATAACAACAATTATCAAATTAAGATGTCATTGAATTCAATCAGGATAATTTGATTGTTTTAAACGGCAAATTTGAGGAAAAGGAGATGGTCCAGCCCCCTAGTGTGCGAAACTGGACCCTAGCGAACTCATGGGGTCTGCAGACGCCGAATAATCGGACCATCCGTTTTTGAATGGAGCGAATCACATGCTAATGAGATTGCACGCTGTTATCTCTTTTTGTTTTAGCACCGTAAATGAAATAATTCACACCCATAATAAAAACCCCTGGTTCTACCACATCAACAGGAACTGAAAGACAGGCCACCCGAAATAAAACCGCCTCATACCCACTGGGGTTGTTTTTGATAGGGACAAAAGAACACAAGACGCGTCCATATTCCGTCCAGACCCCAAACAATGTTTTGTCTCGTTCCTCGGCTATTGATATCCAGATTGTTTTTTAATTGCGGAATACGATATGTTTTGGTGTCGATGGTCACCCGTCAGTCTCACTGACCGCTGACTGCACGCGACCGGAGCCGATTCGTGGGAGTACCGGCGCCTCGTCGGTGGAAATTGACTTTTGATTATGCTTCTCATTCTGATTGTGATATTCCACCGAATGTCAGAATATCAAAGTTATATTTGACTTCTTGGAGATCTGTCAAGGCTTTTCAAAGGGTTCGCGACCGTGAAGCCACTGCTTACCGGCGTGTCTGTACGCCATGTAACTCTATGTAGCCGCAGCCTTTAAAGCCAGTGTCCTGCTACTTTCTGCTGGCCGAAATATCCAGCAAAGTCTGCTATAGCTTATTATCATGTCATTATGTCACTGTACCCTTGTTTCCATTGTTTATTTCGTAGTATTGTATCCGTCCGTATCACCTCAACATCAGCAGTTAATGATGATCCCCGAGTCGCATCGCTATCACCAGAATTCATGACTAAACATAAGAAAGAGGCGTATTCAACAATTGTCCGGAGATAAGTTGATACAATGACGCGCGAGGCCGCAATTTATCTACGTCATCTCCACGGAATAGTCGGACCATCCGCCGCAACCGGTCGGACATGTAGGATACGGGCGGATTAACAAACGATGAATGGCCGCCTTTAATAAAACTGGTAATTAATCTTCATTTAATTGCTGATGAAGTCGTTTGGAACTTTATGAACCCGTGGGGAAAGTTGTAAGGCCCGAGTTGGCAACTAGAAAATTGAATCAGGGAGACGAACGGCTCATTTCGAGGTACTGATCAAAAAGTTCATTTTAATATGGACAGGGCCGTATTTAACTTTTTGGTCCTGCGGGGGGGGGGCAAAAGCCTCTCTGGGGGACAGAAGACCTTTTTTGCCGTTACTCGGGGGATACCGCTCAAGTGTACTTGGCTATTGTCACAAGTGTCAGAAAAAATGGCGGCAAGCAAAAGGGAACACCAGATTCCAGATCCAGTCTTCAATATCCTTTTACAGGACACATTTATTGTTCATTTCAAACGATGTAAAAAAGTTGTGTATACAAATAAAATGAAACAGGCTCAATGTTCACACCTTAGAACTGGTAACTGGTACGGAAATATCAGTTCGATCATCACTGCGAGTGTGAGTTAGCTGTACGCTTCCTTCTTTCTGCTGATTTCTGGCTTTGGAGGGTTTCTATTACAGCAACACGGAATCAAATTCCTTGCTGTTAGCCAGGTTTATGGAGAACGCTGAAGGAAACGAATTCCTTGCTGAAACATACAGCCGGACTTCGAGAGCCTAGTTGTGTCAACTTTCCTTTCGTAGGAATGGACCAACGCCAATGTTTACATGCAGAAAGGCCTCCTCTCCTGACTTCCATTGACACTGTAGCCCGTCTCGTGGATTCCTGTTTCGCCGTGTGTTGCTTTGATGCTGCCGAAAAGCTCATACCATTCGGGTCAAGACGATAGTCCGCTACATAATGGCGACATTAAAATCTCATTGTAACTCGGATGAGGAAAACAGGTGTATCCGACCACGGTCTGATTAACACGCATTGGAAAGACCAAAACCACTTGATGTTTACAACATGTACAGTGTCTTGTCATGTTGACTTTGTTTCGCTTCTCTTAACAACATCAATCGCGATGTAAAATGAATTGAATGACCATTTTGTTCCAATGATAGTGTCGTGAAAGGCGTCATTTTTCGTAAGTCCATGTGTCGCGCGTACGTCGTGTCCGAGTTCAGGTGAACGAGTGTGGATTTTAAGACTCGGGTTAGATGCTGTGACCTTGCACCCGGCACACGCGTCCTGTATTCATTCTCCGAATCATAAAGTCCATTAACCGTCAAATATGTTGTGAATTTACAGGAATAGGGATCATTCCTGTCACTTGTTTGAAAAGGGCTAAAGCGCGGGGACGCTAACCTTCATTCAGTGATGAAGAAAAGGGGAGATGGGGTAGAATGTTAATGAATGCAGATAGCACCATTTTCCATAAAGTGTTAATTTACCTCATTATCAGCCTTGCTCCTAGTTTGTCTATGTGCTTGTATAGATTAACAGCAAAATCGCAATTGTAAGGTCACAGAGGTCTGGCGTTGCCGTGGTCCAGCTCTCCTCTTGGTGATGGTCGACATTGCTGACCAGGCACTCAGCAGGTTGTTGATATCTTCGAATCGAAGTCCTGACAGTGACCCTTTTGATGTGATACTGTTGGAAGAGCTAGATCCCAGTGGCAAAGCCAGGTATCCGTGACTTTACAACTTTATTTTTGGCGTATAAGGAGAAAACAAAAGGACAGGTCCATTTTTGTATCACCATACGGTAGCGGAAAGACATCGAGACTTGTTAGTTTGGTCACTATCCTTGACAACAGGGGTAACCTCCCGTCGGTAAGTAAATTATGAGGTTTCTTCCAAGAACATAGAAATCACCGCTGTTTTAACCAAAACGAGGATACACCTGTTTCCAAGGCTAATTAGGTTGCTAAGCTCCAAGCATCTCTTGACCACGCCCGCTTGACCACTGCCCACTCTCAAGACCCCATAGGGCAACGCCATGTTGGCCCAACATCACCCATTAACACAAGATTATACGTTTGACAATATCCCTTTATGATATCACTATCGTCGCCATATTGCACCGCGTGGTATCAACTTGAAGACATAATGATCAATTGTATTGTCTCACTGTGAGATAATTACCCAGCGGGAGATGGGCTTCCGTCTTAACGGTCCGGGTTGACATGGTGTGTCGTTACCTTGATAGTGAAGTCAGGAAGACGTTATTCAAGTGGACGTGGGTCAGTGTCGTTAGAGTCGTCACAGTCTACCGTCAGAATTTTGATAGCCATTAATTTACTCCGTGCATGAAGCGGGGAGCTTGATTCCTAAGATTAACTTCTCATCCAGAACTAATGAAGTTGTTGGCCAAATTAGGGTTTAAATGGTTTGCAACAACTGATCACGAACTCTCGCATCAGGATGTTCAACAATCTCAGAAGTTGTAAAGTGATATACCGTACTTTCTCTCATTCTAAGAGTTGACTCAGCAATATTCAGGCCGAACCCACTCGGCATCATTGTGCGACTAGTGGCCAACGAAATGCAGATTTTATGTCATGATTGAGGATGCTTCTACCAGTTGCAGACGTTGGGACTTGCTTTTGTCAATCAGTCAATTAAAGGCGGCCAGTACTTGATGCTATACTCGTCTGAAGTAACTTGTTCTTGCAGCTTCCCCTGGTCCACTCGTAGTGGTGTAAGGAAGATGGGTCCATAGGACTGATTGACGCCCGAGGGTGCCAAATTAAGCACCGAAATCTGATGTCCCACTCCAACCCACAGCTGCAAATAACAACAATTATCAAATTAAGATGTCATTGAATTCAATCAGGATAAGTTGATTGTTTTAAACGGAAAATTTGAGGAAAAGGAGATGGTCCAGCCCCCTAGTGTGCGAAACTGGACCCTACCGAACTCATGGGGTCTGCAGACGCCAAATAATCGGACCATCCGTTTTTGAATGGAGCGAATCACATGCTAATGAGATTGCACGCTGTTATCTCTTTTTGTTTTACCACCGTAAATGAGATAATTCACACCCATAATAAAACCCCCTGGTTCTACCACATCAACAGGAACTGAAAGACAGGCCACCTGAAATAAAACCGCCTCATACCCACTGGGGTTGTTTTTGATAGGGACAAAAGAACACAAGACGCGTCCATATTCCGTCCAGACCCCAAACAATGTTTTGTCTCGTTTCTCGGCTATTGATATCCAGATTGTTTTTTAATTGCGGAATACGATATGTTTTGGTGTCAATGGTCACCCGTCAGTCTCACTGACCGCTGACTGCACGCGACCAGATTAGACTCGTGGGAGTACCGGCGTCTCGCTCGATGGAAAGTTGACTTTTGATTATGCTACTCATTCTGATTGTGATATTCCACCGAATGTCAGAATATCAAAGTTATATTTGACTTCTTGGAGATCTGTCAAGGCTTTTCAAAGGGTTCGCGACCGTGAAGCCACTGCTTACCGGCGTGTCTGTACGCCGTGTAACTCTATGTAGCCGCAGCCTTTAAAGCCAGTGTCCTGCTACATTCGACTGGCAGAAATATCCAGCAAAGTCTCTGCTATAGCTTATTATCATGTCATTATGCCGCTGTACCCTTGTTTCCATTGTTTATTTCGTAGTATTGTATCCGTCCGTATCACCTCAACATCAGCAGTTAATGATGATCCCCGAGTCGCATCGCTATCACCAGAATTCATGACTAAACATAAGAAAGAGGCGTATTCAACAATTGTCCGGAGATAAGTTGATACAATGACGCGCGAGGCCGCAATTTATCTACGTCATCTCCACGGAATAGTCGGACCATCCGCCGCAACNCCCCCTTTTATTACGGCCCTATGGAACTTTGGGGCATTGGCTGTCGTTGTACGGCCTAGCGAGGGCAGAAAACAGACTCTCGCTTCCCAGCAACGTGATACGGGTTTTGGGGCCTTTGGCTGCCGAAGCACCGCCAATCGAGAGGAGGAGGTCGGTTCTAGAGCTTCCCGCCAGCAACACGATGCTTGTATGCATTTAACATTTGTGTTCAGCGATAACTCTTTCAAATGAAACGATGGCGTAGGTGGTGAAGAACTTTCTCTGTTTGATTTATAAATCTTTGAAGTTTATGGTTACTAAAAGCATCATAGTCCAATGGTATTTCTTTCTTTGAAAGAAAATTGAAAAGGGAATTCATTCGCTTGACCTGGACTGCTTATCAGTAGGGTGGTTCAGCCCTTTGACCCGCCTTGTGTCAATGAGTGGGTGACAACATTCCTTATTCTAAAAAAGTTTTTAAAAACTACACGTACTCATTTCGTCAGTTTTTTAGAGGACGCGGTCATCGACACCCGTGTTCACTGCACTTTTTTATGCTGCACACTGAATGCACTATTCTGCTTCAGTGCATTCGCTGGCGATGTCGTGGGTGTTTCATTGTATGCTAAATATCACGACCTTACACTACAATCCATGCAATGGACATCGGACAACAGCATAAAGTGGCGCTCTTGCTGGTCCTCGTCATATGACCAATATGACAAAAGGCGAACACAGGCTTACTCCACTGACCAGATATGACCAAAGTTATTTTTTTCGAGGACCTGCAGGTCAAATACATGTGGTTTGCGCAGTGCACAATTCCCTGTACACCCCTCAGTACAAGACTCCATACTGGCCAGTGTAACTGTGAATTCAGATATCCAATGGCAGGCTGCCTGCAGCTGGACTTGCGGATAGTTGAACTGAGGAGTGTGTAGTGAATTGTGAGAGACAGACAAAAAAATATATGGGTGACTCGCCCAAATCACGACATCTGGTGGATCTAGTGTCAAGTGAGAACCGAACGCAATTTAACTGGTAGGATCGTAATCTTTCAATACATTGGAGTTTAAGTTGTGTTTCAAGTGTTCAAATCTAGCATTAGGGAGGGGCAGCTCGTCTCAAGGGTCTACACTGCTCAATTAGAGTCGATAAGTTTAAGCTTTAGTTCCAGTTGGCAAATTACATGAGAATCCTATTTCTAAACAGGTCTCATTATGATGATTAAGTGGACTGTGTATTATTACCCCAAATGTCGTAGATGTCATGTCGAAATGTTGATAAACTTCTCATTAAATGTAAGGCTTTTGCTTTCATTAACTATTTTTCATTCCAGTTCATTCAGTTATGGGTGGTTTAAGACGACCAAGTTGTATTATAGTATTTACCCCCTTGGATTATCCGCTGAGGTATTGACGTGAATGAATATTGAAGCTCGACCAGGTGACAACAATAGATCTATCTTTTTATTGCTGTGCAAGTGGCTTGATTGATTGGTACTTTATTTAGACACTTAAAACACTAAGCCTAAGCCTAAACTTGAGATTTGACAGCTAAGACGTCAAGCGGTTGTCTGTCAAGTAGTCAATGTGCAATTATGGACGATGACGAACAGCTCAGACCACCTGGGAGAGGGGAAGTGGTTCAAGAAAAGTGTGAGAAAGGTGTGTTATCTCACACACATAAAAAACAAGAAACTTCTTGGCTTCTCATGGTCGACATCCCTGAAAAAAAGAAATTTCTAAGGGACTCGACACATCAAACTATAGTAATTCTCCTTTCTCTTTGATAGCTGACGATCGTCAAAAGCTGCCGGAATTAATTTTGAGAAAATGAAGCGTCAAATATCAATCACAGACGAGAGGACAGCAAGGTCTCGTTCTTCGCGAGATTCTGCGGTATATTGGATACCAACAAATTCCAAACTTTGACAGGAGGACGTCCCACAATCTTCACCAAAAATCGTAGCTACGGAAATCATGTTATCGAAACTCAGGCCACTTTTTCTTTGGTTTTCGCTCATGTGTCATTCAACAGGCTACCTGACAGAATTTGACACCCGACACAATCAGTCGCAACACCATCCATTATTCGCGTACTGGCGACAATTTGCTTTTTAATCTTTCCTTTCTTACGAGAGACTTCGTCAGTTATTAATGATAAAATATGGCATGACTGTGATTTTAGTTATTCTTCTGATGACAGCGGCCGTTGCCGTCCGGATAAACCACCCGTACCGGCGTCCATGTTTAGACCAAGCGCCCATGTTTGACTAGCCACATCATCCGGGCAATTACCATAACAGGCCTGGTTGGGGGAAAACGCGGAATGCGGTATCTTCTGCCAGAGAACAGAGAAAATAATGAAGTTACGAACTGATTAGTTTCGATAATGAAGGGGCCCTCACAAAGATTGTACCTAAACCGAGCAATTAATTTGAATCAAACGCTGGTTTGTGTTTACACGTGTTTTTATCGAGTGTTTGCTGTGGGAGGTTCCCATTTTCCATAAACCACCTGCAAATAGAATGGCCTTTTCGTGGGTTGCAGGGTACGTTGCCGCGTGGTGCGGAAATGTCATTTTTTGGGCCAGTTTTGTAACCGCAAGTTGCCCTGATATGAAGAGTTGTTTCTGAGATGTATGCTGATCTCAAGTCAGGACAGTATCGTATAAAGTATAGGTCCATGCTATATCGTCTATAGATGGCCAATGACATCTTAACATGTTTTGTTAGTTTCCGCCTAATCATTTCAAAATTAGCCATATTGCGACAGATTCCGCCCTTGACGATCCTTCCTGGCGACAAATTGGAAACTTAAAATCTAAAATTGAAAACCGAAGTATGCATGTTTCCACCCACATGCAAAGAAACCCTTTGTGTGGCAGTTCAATTTATCTTAAATCTACAATTTACAACATTTCTTGATATCAGAAAGCGTTCTAATGACATTCCACTTGATCGCTCTTACACCATGCATAAAGTCATTAAACACCAAACGACCTTGAATGAAGCCAACTTCTCCGCTTACTTTTCAATTGGAACCCATCACTAATGGTACAAACAACGCGAATTCATAGCATCAAGGTCCTACTTCAGCCCCTCCTTCCAGATATTTGACTCCTTGTTCCCTTTCGCAGGTCCCTAATGAACCCCAATTGAAATGAATTACTCAAACACTCAGTTTAATCGACTGTTGCATTATGACAATGAATAAGTGCAACTCTTCTGAACTTTTCTCATTTGCTTCAATAAAAGGCGTGACAAATGGGATTTAACGATGTCGGAGAAACACCCACGTGAAAGATTCATGGATCATTTCGGATACATTTATGCCAATTTCCATTTGGGGTATTTCAATTTGACAATGAAATANTGTTTACACGTGTTTTTATCGAGTGTTTGCTGTGGGAGGTTCCCATTTTCCATAAACCACCTGCAAATAGAATGGCCTTTTCGTGGGTTGCAGGGTACGTTGCCGCGTGGTGCGGAATTGTCATTTTTTTGGCCAGTTTTGTAACCGCAAGTTGCCCTGATATGAAAGGTTATTTCTGAGATGTATGCTGATGTCAAGTCAGGACAGTATCTTAAGTAGGTCCATGCTGTTGTCTAGATGGTCAATGATATTTTAATGTTTTGTTAGTTTCCGCCTTATCATTTGAAAATTAGCCATATTGCGACAGTGTCTGCCCTTGACGATTCTTCGTGGCAACAAATTCGAAACTTAAAATCTAAAATTGAAAACCGAAGTATGCATGTTTCCACCCACATGCAAAGAAACCCTTTGTGTGGCAGTTCAATTTATCTTAAATCTACAATTTACAACATTTCTTGATATCAGAAAGCGTTCTAATGACATTCCACTTGATCGCTCTTACACCATGCATAAAGTCATTAAACACCAAACGACCTTGAAGGCAGCAAACTTTTGCTGATTTTTCAATTGGAACCCATCACTGGGGTACAAACAACGCGAATTCACAGAACCAAGGTCCTACTTCAGCCCCTCCTTCCAGATATTTGACTCCTTGTTCCCTTTCGCAGGTCCCTAATGAACCCCAATTGAAATGAATTACTCAAACACTCAGTTTAATGTTGCATGATGACAATGAATAAGTGCAACTCTTGTGAACTTTTCTCATTTGCTTCAATAAAAGGCGTGACAAATGGGATTTAACGATGTCGGAGAAACACCCACGTGAGAGATTCATGGATCATTTCGGATACATTTATGCCATTTTCCATTTGGGGTATTTCAATTTGACAATGAAATATTCACGTTGTGACTGAAGGCAGCAGAGACAGGCCATTAGTACGGTTTTTCAATGAGGGTAGTTGAAGCTGGCCCCTGAAATCCACAACCTTCATACATATGACGATTTTAGGCTATTCTGGTGAAAAAAACACTCCGTGGAGGTAGAATTTTGCCAACAGTCAGCATATAGCTTTAATGAGTTGCCTTGAATTAAAAATAATTCAAATCAGAATTCCTAATGCCCGAGGGGGGTGCCCCTTTCCTTTGAGGGTCGGAAGAGGTGGACATACCGCGGGCCATTTCTTTGCCACGCGTCCTAATTAAGGACAAGACTCTTCCAATTATCATTCTCAAGTGTCATTGGATCTTCGCCGGTCACGTGTTGCACATTGTCAATCATTATCATCCCAGCTGGCTGAAACAATGCTTGCACATTACAACCAGATGTAGGGCGTTAATGACTTCATTAAAACGCAGTATTACTCTTTGTTTCTTGTGTTTATCTCTTATTACTTTTGTGGTTTTTGAGGGAAGGGGATCCAACGCTGGTCGTGGAATTCGAACAGAACAAAGCAGAGGCCAGTTGGCTTCCGGAGCAGGAAAAATGAAAGAAATCGTACGATTCTGGTGGAATTCCTTGTTCATTTAGTTCTTCTAAACGTTCCTTATACAAGTATGTATATTTCTTACAAACATGTAGATAAAAGAAATTGCAATGCAGGCCAACGTTGTGCAATGTACGACGAACAGCGAACGTTGGTTTCTTATTGCTTTTTCGGGGCACACTGGGTCGTTAAAAATGGTCCTAGACCCTATCTGTCCGTGATATCTGCTTCTCTCTCCAACCTTTTCCGGTAGAACGTACGAAATTGTATCCTCAGTATCCAGTTTTGAGGGGGTTTAAGGACCACGGCTCATTGTGAAATGTACGATGATCAGCGAACGTGCGTTTTACAGCGTTTTCGGGGCACACTGGGTCGGCAGAAAATGGTCCTAGGCCTATGCTGTTCTCCGTGAGAGCTACTGCTCTCACCAACCTTTTCTGGTAGAAAGTACCAAATTGTATCTTCAGTATCCAGTTTTGAGGGTGAGGGGGACCGCGGCTCATTTCGGCTGTCCAACGACGCAGCTTGTTCGATGACGCGAATATCAATTTGAAGAGACAACCCTTGACTCACGATCAAAGTCAACACACACCGCTTGACCTGAGGACTACAGGCGGGTCACCCAGCAACCTTTTAGTAAAAAATTCCCTAAATTATTTGCTTAAAAAATCCACCCAGATAGAGCCCTCTTTTATTCAGGGGTTATAAGTACAGGGGTCGGACAATGAATTTCACTATGATTCAATCAAATGTTAATTCGGGTGTAAAGTTTCAAAAAAATGATCGGATGCAAAAAATATGCAATGACTCTCACTTCAGAAAATCGGGGCGACTCTAAATAAATACTTTTAGACGTTGAATTCAAAGAACTTTGGTCGGTATTTCAATAAGAATAAAGGCCACCGCCCATTTTTCATCACAATATGGTCACATGGCATGGCCACGACAGACGTTATAAATAATTCCTCCCATGTGAAATTTGGTTTAATTTCTCCTAAACAAATAGAATTACATCGCAATTTTCCAACTGTTGAGTCTGAATTTTAAATGAGTCACACACGGTGGTCTCCATGGCTTCAATTGGTGATTCAGAATCGTTGATTATCCCCCCATGGAGATGATTACAACTTCAAAACTGCAATCATTGTAACTTCATAGCTTTAAAAAGTTGGTCCAGTCGTTATGACCGAATCACCGATATTGTTTCAAATTCTGCTCTTCTTGGATGTTAGCAAGCTGCATCAAAACAGCCTTCGGTTCTGAAAAGGGGTTATGAGGTGAAAGCTTTGAGCTTGCAGAATCCCTTGAAGGCGTGATCACTACTTCTTGATGGTAAGATGCTTTGTTGTTTCGTCGCTCTCGATACGTCGAGTCATATTTGCCATTGAACAAAACGATAACGATTTGGAACAAAACAATCGAAAAAGCTGAAAAGCAACGCATTTTCGAATCAATTTTAAACTTTAGAGGGTTTTCGTATCTCGTATACAGATTGTGAGGGTGGAACTGCACGTACATGTATATGTACGTTGCTGCAGTGCAAAGTACATGTACATTCAGTCAGTTGATAGCAACGTCGATGGTTTTCGGAAGGAATCTTGTAATGATAGTCGGCGGAAGGAGAGATCACGTTATCTCTTGATAAAGCTAGTGAAAGTAGACCAGCGACGCCCATTTCCGACACATTTGCTGTCTCTTCCCATGATCATTAAGAGATAACCATCTAGATTATTTGATTTTACATTGTAATGAATTATGTTGAGTTAGGATTTCGTCGGGAATAAATGCGCATCGGAAATATTACGACGAGTTACGGAAATGATTTAAACCTAGCCAGCGTTTCCCACAACATTGTGACAGGGGAAAGTGGCAGAGAACTCGAAGAGCCGTCCCCTCGGGCGGTATACCCCAAGGGTAAAGCCCGAATGGATAATAAGGGGAAGAGAACACCGAAATAGTGCCACAGGTTTGTGGAACTTCAGTCACACTTTTGCTAATACGCTGGAAGTGTCGCTCGGAGCGAACAAAGCGGCCATTTTGAGTTGACAATGCGGCCATTTTGGAATGGGGAAAAGTTGTTTACGAATCGGATCTTCTCCCTATCTAATTAAGTTTTCATTCACGTTCAAACATTATTGGAGACTTTTAAACCTAATATCCAGTTCCGATTAAAATCTTACTCTAAGACTTGATTGATGGGGTATTCGCCTTGCATTTTTCCCACAACACTTGGTCGAAATTTTAAAACGTTTTTCAAACATTGAGTGACGCTTCCTAAGTCGTGATGTAACGTTTCCGACCATTGTTGAGGTTTGCAATAATGACAATGTTAATATCCTCATTATACTATAATGTGTTATAAAATGTTCGCCATCTTAGTGTCAACATGCAAAATTGATCAATACCCGGATGTTAGTACCCCAAATGATTGATTCTAGGCCCTACCACATTCATTCTACCACATACATTATGTAGATTTTTGATCTCCAAACCTGTTTACTTGGTGCTGCAAGGAAGCTGTTTTACCAGTAAGTTCCATCCCGTTCATGACCCTATCAGCTATCAGCGCACTGCCCAGCGACCTTTCGTTTTTTTGTCACACGGAGCACTTCATCCCAAGCCCGGGTCCGCCCCATGAATGACAAGTTAGGGTCCTTTGGTTACTAGTAGAGTGGTAAGACGTATCATTAGACCAGGTCACATCGCTGTAATTACAGCTTTTTTGGAACGCAGAACTACGGGGTTTCACCTCGTGGGATTCAGAGCCATTGTCACTGTCATTTGACCCGTAAATAGAGGAGGAGCGAGGCTGGATAAAATTCTTGATAAAAAACCAAGAAAAGACGATAAGGAAACGGAAACATACCTACCGCAAGCAACGTCGGGATGGCCAAGAAAAAAACCCAGATGCATAAACAAATACATTTTGTGTCTCCTCCCCTCACCAGAGGGGGTTAGGACGTAGGTGACCCTCCCTGGCGCCTGGGTATAGGTAACAAAGATGTTATATGAGGGAATGTCTCTTTCTAGACTGAGCCTTCTGGGTGCAACTTCATGAACTCAAATGTTGTCAAATATACACCAAATCGGGAAACAGGGTAGGCCTAGTATGTATGTAAAAATGCATTAGGGGCGCTGTACTAAACTGGAGTAAGAGCATTCCTTCCTTTCTTCGGTACAAAAATGCACTGTTGGGTCTCTCTACGACTTGAGTAAAAGCATTAACTAGCATTAACCATCCTTAAGTGTCTTATTCTTAGGTGATGAGTTAATTTGGTGTTAAAATGAGAAATAAGGGTGACAAAACGTTTATAATAAGGGAGATGGACACAAAATTGCCACCATCACACTGACCTGATGAAGAATGCACTTTAATCCTATAAGCCCCTTCAAAACCGATGCAACTCGACTGTTGCTAAAACTTCAATCTCATTCAATTTACTCCAAATGATTTCATCAATTTGCATGCCTGTACAATTCTTGCTTTCCAGTAAAAGCTTCTTTTTTGGTGCGTGAAGTGTAAAATTAATCGAGATTCGTTCGGGTAAGAAATCCGCATGACAGCCGAACAATCACTCGACTTTGGTCTGAAGTATGACGTCTTTACACAGGTGGGGAAGAAATTGAAACCAATTTCTATAAGAATTCACTAAGTGACTTCTCATGCAGTACAATCCATTGTCACCATGCTTGATTGCGCAACACCAAGAGACATTTAGATCTGATAATCTCTTGTTGAGGATTCATCTGGGGTTGGTGGACGGTTCTCTCTGAAGAGGGAGGCGCGGAGATGACGGCCGATCAGCGGCCGCACGATCTCGGAACGACAGACCAATAAAACTGAGGCTATGATCCGTGTTAATACCGCACCCAAGACTTCACCGGATTTTACGCAAGTGAAAGCGAGCAATCGACTGCTAACTCCGCGTAATAAGTAAACAATGAAAATGGCGGCGATCTAATAGGGGTCACGTGGTCGATTTTCCGCGTCTTATTTAAGAAGCGTTATCGCTGATTATCTTTTTTCAACCGCAGAAATTGGAAAAGAAAAGATTAGTTCCCAGTCCCCCCGCAACACCAGTCAGGTAGAATCCCTCATCTCCTGGTCACTGGTCTCCTTTTGTTTCCCTTTTAACCAGTTACACTTTCGGTTTTTATCTCCACCGCATAAAAAGTCTTAAAGTCCACAAGCGTTGCTATCTTGTGTGAGACGAATG
>NMRB01001481.1:89144-104523 GCA_002633025.1 Notospermus geniculatus
TCTTCTCACTCATACCTGTCGTTCATAGACACTGCTTACAATAGCCAGATACCCGCCGATTTACCGCATGATGGCAGCACTAGTCAGCGGCCAAACAGCGCTGGCGTTGCTCGGTGCTTCGGCCTGTTTACAAGATCAATCAATATACAAACATATTAATCTCATATAGAGAGCCGTTATCCACTTCTTTAGCGATGTTTCAAAACAATAAAGGCACGAACTAAACACTGAAAAGTGCAAAGTGGCACTGCATGCTGGACACGGGGGAGGGGCATCCATTGCTGTTGTAGACTAGTCGTGCTGCGTCGTAATGCAACAGTCCCATATAAAATGCTTTGGAAGTGGCTATTTATCAAGCCCGGCTTGCAAAACAGTACGCAAAATTGGGCTTAAACGTCGAGCTGCCCGTATTTCCGGAACCAGGTGATAAATACTCTACCTCTGTGTTCAGTGTGTTGATTGGCACATTGCATAGATGTGGGGCTTACACCCAGGAGATCGAGGGTTCGATTCCCGCGTGGTCATGAAATTTTTCATTTTCTTTCTTTTTCTTGTTTTCGTTTTCTTAGAAAATTAAGTTGACTTTTCCAAATTTCTACATAGAACAACTGGTTAATTATTTTTTTCTTAGTGGTGACACTGATAAAATCGTCTACAGAATCGTCGCATCATCCTGCTGGGCACACCCTGGTGTCCGGTTTCACCGGCAGATTCTGACCCACAAACCTCAGCGGATTAATCTTGAGACTGACGAAAACCGAGAGTCTGAAGCTAGGCATGCGACATACAGTGTCTAAGATTTGGGTCATCACACAGAAACAAGGGTTGAAAAAAGGATAAATTGGCTTCGGAGACCCCATGTTGCGAGCAATGAAGCACCACCGCAATGCCGACTTCCGAACTAAACAAGCTGAAGCCATTGCATATTCATGAGGCGTGTCTTTATTGCCAGCTCGACGAACAATGCTGAATTTGAAGCCTGCTTGTCAAGCTAGCTCGATAAATAACACTGAATCCACGTACTCCTCATCGAGCGGCTTGACAAATAAGACCGAAAGTAGTGCTTATTCATCGAGCGGCTCGATAAATAAACCCGGTCAAATGCTTTACGACGAGTGACCAGTCTGCCACGGTTGTCATGGACGCTGACAGTGAACCAATCACAAAATGTTTCATGTATTCCGTTAGTTACGCTAAACGCCCTCTAGTGGTAAATCGGCGGGGATCTGGCCATTGTAAGCAGTGTCTATGGACGACAGGTATGAGTGAGAAGACACTGCGCAAGGAGTGTACACCACCTGATGATTACTTGTGCATGATGCCATCTATGGGAAGGACTGGTAACTACAATTGGTCCCGCATTTGGTACACCCTTGACTCAGACCAGGAGCCGTGAGGTTTTCCCGCTTCAGCTATTGTTCGCAGGGCAGAATACAAAAGCTTAAAGTTGACCTTACAGTGCTATTTGACTGCCGACGTAGAGGGAGCCACCTAGCGGCAGTAAGACAAACTACAAAAATGCATTACAGAATGCACGTAGTAAATCGGGTCAATTCGCCGACAACGTAGTTGGTCCATGGGTTGGAGAGTGGCGCGGTGGCGCCGGTTGTCGAGAAAAAGGGGCAATACCGTTGTCCTTCAATATCGCGGCCAACTGCTTACACACCGGCAGCGCACAGCTGGCTCTTTGGTGTCGTTTGTGTGCCCTGGTCCTGGATGGGCCTACCTGCAATTGGCTCCGTTTCTAGAATTTCTTGGGTATGGGATCACAGTGTGTCAACCAGCTAATTGGACATGACACCTGAATAGGAACAATTACTTCTGACTTATGTGATACAGATCACTTAATGAACAGCTACTGAGGTTGCGCGTCATCGACCGCTTGCATGTCTATATAAGGGAGGTGGGCAAGGCCTATGAGATGTCATCAGATTTGAAATTTTTAAAGTTTCAGAATAAAAGTTCCAAAAATCTCATGATTGGCTTGGATATATGGACTGCCCTGTCAATATGTTGTTGTGGGTGTATTCACACTGATGTGTGACAAGTTATATGCCAATCAGTTGAGTCTGGGTAAAGAAAATAAAGATAAAGAAAAACGTTGTTGACAGTTGGAGCTCTGGGGTGGCTCATACATTAATGGGGGCCGGGTCTGACAGCTGATTGGCCTTTTATACCGCATACCGGTCTCAGGCCCGTTGCTAGCATAGGGACGGGGCAAATGCCCCCCCCCCCCCCCCTGCCAGGCCAACCCGGGCAGGCCAATTGTTCAAAAAACATTTTTTTCAGCAAAATAAAATTGGATAAAAGATGGGTATTGTTCGTGTCTCAGAATGTAGGAAATTGACCTCAAATTGCATCTCAGAGCTTCTAATTNAAAAGCCCCCCCCCCCCCCTAGGGAAAAAAAGCTACGGCCGTAAAATAGGCATGCTGTCTGGAGAGAGACGTGTCGCATCCATTGTGTGCCCTGGGATATCTTGTTGGCAACCTACATTTAAAAAACACTCATCACTCCACTCAGCAATGCACGGGGCAATGCAACCAGGTATTTAAATGAAGACCTCTCGTTTGCCAAGCTTTCACCAATAGAAATCGCCCACACCGGGAAAACCTCGATCTGGGAAAACCCACTATCCGGGTCTTATGTCACAATGCTGTAGGGTTCGTGTGCATGAACTCGAGATTCGTTCGATAATGGGTCCACTAGACATGCTAGAAGCAATAAGTTAACATGTCCAGGCTCGAATTCCTCTGCTTCGGCTTGCAGCCATTTATTTTCGGTTTTACTTGATTTGGAACTGCGAAACATGAAGTGAAACAACCGTCTTCCCGCCCATCCACTGATCAAATGTAAGTGACCTAGATTTTTTCAATACCGTCGCATTTCATTAATCGTTATCATCGAGCAGATATGCAGTGCATTCAGTGGTTGGCTATGCAAGGAGTGTTTTTAAGAAACACTTGCATGTGTATCTGCCCTATGAAAGCGCTGTTGCCGATATGCTTCTCAGGCCTACTAGTGAATATAATGGCAGGTATCAAGCCGGTGCAAGCATGGCAGTGTGAGGTATGCGAGTGCACGAGGCCCTATCACACGGCGTAAAAGCTTATAGCATATATTATATGACCAAGCCTTTATGTCGGCCTACAGCCTAAGCCTAAGTGTGGTTTCTTCTAAAGAATAGCCGAGGCCCGATGATAGGCCTACCAGAATAATGTCTGACGGCCTCCATCCATGTCTTTCCGATAACTAGGCCTATACCTATCAGAGCTTTGTTGCCAAACTGGTTGTCTACTACCACGTATGCATAATTTTCTGAATCTAGGGCACATTCTTGGTCAAGATCGTCGAAAAAGTGAAAAAAGATTCTTTTTGTTTCGCTCTTCATACATGTAGAAAGTACCTCATACAACAACAAGCGACAAGGTTATGAAATTGGGCTTGATAAGCCATGTAGGCCGATGAGCTGGTCAGTAGGGTTATCTCAACCACTGCGGGCAATCCCACTTTCGCCAGGACGAGGCCATCGGCTGGGCTATACTACGCTGTCACAGCTTTACCTTGCTGATCGATCGGCCGTATATCGGAAGTATCCCACTCACTCTCAGCAGCGCAACAAAACCTACATCTAAATGTCACGGTTCATAATTTAGTATTTCATTCTGTGAAATGATGAATCACTTTTAATGTGTATCCACATGAGTAAAATTGGGTTTGTCAATGGGGGAAACACAACGAGAGGATGTAGATAGTAATAGTATGGACACGAAATCCTTTCATTTCTGAATAGACCTCTCACTGGAAGTTCATTGTCCTCTACTTCGGGATTGGCTTTGGTTTTCACCTACTCAAGTCAGCTGATACACCAAGACTAAGGATTTGGATTCTCGGTGGCAATCTGCAATGGTACGTTTTCCTGTCGTTTATTTTAAAGATTATCTCCCAAATACAACGTACCATTATGTCAGATTAATTTGAAAAGTTGCCCTACTTTTTTCGTATCGTATGTCGGAAAAATTGTAGTACCTGCCGGTGATCTTCGTTCGTTGGTGGTGACTGACAACTGATAACCAGTGTTTCCGCCAGAGGGAACTAAGGGTACTATGCTATTACCCTTAAAGAACAGAAAAGGGCCATTTCCTTTAATTTCATGGGGTTTTTGTTGATTTTGAAGAAATTAGTACCCTCAGAAAAAATTTCTGGCAGAGACCCTGCCAACGAGGCCCAAGTAGACCGTACTTTCCAAAAGTAAGGCCCAACGATTCCAATCGGAACTGCTGCAGGTGCAGCAGGTTGCTCGTGATTTCTCCCGAAATACCGTAATTAATTTAGGCCTATTTGTATCACATTTTTATGTGTCATCGAATTACATATTGACCTTGGGTATGTCGGTCATTCTCACGTAAGCTTGGCCTATAAATAGTATGAGACACATTTCCAGGTTATACACGTATATACTTGCTTTTATTTTACCTGTCATTTGGTGCGATAACGTTCACGCGTAAAATGGTCACTCAAACGGAAAAAAAATGTTCTTTTTTCTGACAGCAGATGTGAAGAACTACTAGTATACATGTCGTCTTCAATTGTTTGGAGTTTGTTTTGACGATGTCCGTTTGTGATAAGCACATAGAAGGTGTTTACCTACGTCAAACTGACAAGTTCTATCTGAAGTGGTCAAATCTACCAAGAAAAGGTAGACCGATAACGATGCGCAGAGTTTGGTAGTCAAGCGCGCTATATAACTACTCGACCACCGACCTAGCTCGGCCAGCTGGGGCTTCTCTGAGCTCCAATAGTATTAGAAAATCACTCAGGCCTAGATAATGGACTACTTTTATTAATAATAAACCTCATGCATGGTTTCAGTGCCTAGCGAATACCTCGAAACTGGTATTCCCCGGTTCATGGAATCGTCCTTTCGTGGAGAGACGCTGGAACGGTATGCTTCAAAGCGCTCTGGAATGTTATCAAGGTTGTGCACTCGGTCGTCGATTTCAATTAGATTTGAAGACTGCAAAACAGGATTCGGCGGTTCATGCGCAATACGACCCTGCGGCGAAGCTTTTCCACAGCTAAAAATTTACACATATGTTTGAACGAAAAAAAGACGAAAATATTTGGGAGATTCTGTCGTCCGGGTTCGAACCCGCAGGTAACTTTGAATTTCACGACCGTCTAGACTGAGTCGAAATACAGTAACTTCTGAACGTAGCTGCACCTGATTTCATTCTTTAGGCGGGTTTCAGTGTTACAAAAGCAACCTTGGAGAAATGGTACTTGCAATTTCTCCAAGATGCAAACAACGGTATCGGCACATTCGGTGAAACGCAATCACGGACGCCATCGCAAGGTTTCTGCAGTCTGGTAAAGTTAGCCGCACAGCGGGCTGACACGATCGCTCCCTATTTCGGTGCCACAAATCGCAAGGGCCCAAGGACAGGTTGGTGGAATAGCAACACACTGAAATTTTATTTTTGTTTTCACTTACTGGAACCCTGCCGCTCGTCGCAACGGTAGCTGAACGAACTGCGGCACGCGCTGTTTTACACGTAGTAGACCTACTTCAAAGCGATCCACTTCAATCATTTTAATTGACTGACCCTATCACAGCTGTTTGAAAAACTTCCTGGAGGCGAGCCTTTGAATCGACCAATGAAAAATATCCATTTTAGTACACGTAAATCCAAAAACAACTCGAGACAACTGGGGATGCCCTACGTCTCTGTCGTCCAAGACGGCCAAGGACACCATCGAAAATCGACAATCGATCGATAAATAAGTTAGCAGACACCAACTTCGCCCCTTTATTGGGTTCAGAGTGAACATCGTCTTATAATTCCACATCTGTATTTTGTCGCCCGCCGACTGAGTGGCTGAGCTGGACATTGCTTGACCTCCGACGGGGCTATATCATGTGCCAACCAACGAGGCGAAGGAAGTCCGTGTGGCCCGACTCGTTTCATTTCGGTGTGACAGGGATCTAAGTCCCCCGGACTCAAAGTTCGGTATTATTCAACGAGGGATTATGGCTGTAGAGACCATGTGACCGTTCGAATATAAGCACATAGCAGTCTCGTTTGGCGGACTTGCATTCTTAGGGCTTTCTCCTCTGATACACCATACGTTCACGCAGGACAATGACGTGATCGACCTCGAGGATGTGCTATCATTGCCCTCCGCCTCACACCTTTGCCTCTCCAGTTGGCCAGTGACATGGATTTGGTAACAGTGAGTCAGTCTTTTTTCACTTCATCGAACCTAGACTACGGCCGTCTCGAGCCGAACTCTGAGGGCAGCAGGGGGAGCTCGTAGGGTACGCGTAGAAATCTCGCTGTATGCTGCCTCATCTCTGCAAGTTTTATGTCCACGGCACGGCTCATGATTTCCAATCTCGATTACATGAAGTCGATTTGACATATGAATGAGATGATCTCACGAACGAGAAGTTGTTTGTTTGCTGTCAGGTCAATGTCGTTTGCTTGCTGCAAAAAATACGGCATAACTGCGATCTCCAACTGGTTCATCTTTCATGACCTTTTCGCACTGCGGTACAAGAAGGACNGTTCGTCACATGTTGAAGGATATAACAATGACTTTGTTCCCGCGTTGGACACGAAGCATCAATGTCAAATTTGCATGTTGGCTTTGCGGGAACCGTATCAGACGCAGTGTGGACACCGGTTCTGTCAAGAATGCATCCTAAGATGGATTAAGTACGTATACCTTTTACCTCTGTAATTACAGGTCGGGGTGGCGTGGAACGTACATCGGACATGGACCATTTTCGGCTGCGAGCTTTAGGGTCGGCTTTGCGGCATTTTCTCTTGCTTGCTCCCCTGTTCAGTGGTTCTTGGCTCGCTCGGCAACCCACTGGAGCGGAGCGGTGCAGTAACGTAGGCCTATGTAGCGGAGCGTGCGGTGACGTCGGGGGCGAGCGTTAAAGAACCACTGATTACCTAAAGGTGGCGCTGGCCTTGCAGTTTCCACTGACTTTGTCCGTAGTTTCAATGTCCGATCTGTCAGCTCTTTACCTTCTGCCTTGCAAGAAAGAAGAAACAAATATAGTGAGTTTTCGCAACGCCCCCGAAACGCTGACGCGAACGTCTACCTTATTGTTCGCTGTTCCTTTCGAGGCATCAGATAATGGGTTTGGCGTTCGCGTTGGCGGTTCGGGGGCTTTGCGAAAACTCACTAATAAGCTTACGAAAAGCCGCATCACGGTACATGCCAACGCAAACGCAGTGGAAACGGGCCTTTAGCGTTCTCGCGATCGTGCACATTACTGATTAGGCTGTCGAGGTAGGCCTATTGCTTATCCAACTAACTACCGTTGGAAGCGCACGGCTTCTTTTGGTTTATGGCTTCAAAACCTGATCAAGTTTGAGTGTCCTTCAGGTCAGGGGCGGTGCCTCATAATTTAGGAGACGTGTTCTATGTGCCTGACATGAACTCTGATATTTAAATACGTCATGCGTTTCTGATGCTGAAAGGGGACGAATCAAATGAACAAGAGGAGCTGCGTCGGTGAGGTCACGTGATCGAATACGAAACTGCGGCCAATCAGTGGGTTTCAGTATGAACCGTCATTGCTGACGTTGTACTTGTTGACATCGTTTGCTGTTACAATCTCCGTGTGGCGTTCAATCTTTGTGACAGGTTCGTTCATTAAGGGCTGATTCATACTCGCTTGCGGACCGTCAAGCGCATGAAACTGATCGCAGGTTTCCACGACGTGAATGTGCACACGCAGTGAAATTGATCATAGTCGGCGCAAAATCCGGACGGAGTATGAATCAGCCTTAATACTTTGACGATCCGTTTTTTGTAGGCAGCGACCGGCTTGCCCGTTTGATAATGAAGTTATTACTGAAGACACGATATATCCTGATAATTTTGCCAAAAGGGAAATTTTGTTATTAAAAGTGAGATGCGATAATTCGTCCAGAGGGTGTGATGCAATAATGGAATTAAAAAATTTAGAGGTGAGTGGGTACTTCGGTTTAGATCTTTTAAACTTCTAGAAAAGGATGATTGTACCCTTGCCGTCAACCGATCTCTGAAATCTCCGAACTTTTAATTAAAGATGCTTTGGATTGCTGGTACACTATGCTGTTGGACCATCATGACACATGACGGCCGTTCGCCACCCGAAGAGACGCGTCACGCCTTGTAATCATACACGCCGGTCACCCAAACCAAATACTGACCGACTCAACGTTGCTTGACTTCCAGTTTGGATGCCGATATTGGCCATAAAGGAAATCCTTCATGGCCGGCGGATTAAGCCGTCCATCTTTTTTTGTTCTGAGTGAATAGTACACGCCTTTCTAATTCTTTCCATTTTTGTCTCAAGGATCACTTACTGGTATGTCCGTATAGACTAGTTCGATGTCAATTAGGATGTGGTCAACAAATAGAAGTCAAAGATATTGAAAAACATGAAAAATATTTGTGTATACGGAGACGTTATCAATGTAGCCAGTGTGGCGGTCAGCTTACGTTTGAAAAAGTTACGGTAAGTAGACTATTGGGAACGTATTGCTAAATGATTTTTCCGTCTTCTTTTCGATCAGGGCTTTAGATAATTTTGAGGGAAACGAGTATCATCCTCTTCTATCAGAATTTGAAGAGTATTTTCACTCTTCAAAGGAGTATTCCATTAGTAAAGTATTGCAAACTGATAAATCTCAATGAGTATTTCACCCTTTCAATTCTGGGATGGAGTAGTACTTTGAGATTTCAAGGAGTATTTTAAGCAAATAGTCCTTATCTTAAGGCCTGTCGATAAACTCTAATTCGAGACGGTCAATTCTACAAGCCCCGGTCACGCCGGTGGCGTCCGAGTACTTTCAACAAGGAAGCATCATCGGAAAGTTATGTCGCGATCTCGTCGTTCGAGGCGTTGATTTCCACTTAAAATTTCTATGTATTTTTCAGGAACATCAAAATTCATGTCCAAAAACTCCGATTACCTGTAGATTTTGTAAAGCTACACTGCAGCGGGATCAGGTAAGTTGTGTTACTGCGACAGTTGCACGGCATGACTAGGATTGTGTCGTGAAGGGATGACAACGAGACAATAGTTTGACACGTGGTCATTCTTGGTAAACTTAACAAATTACTCAGAATTTCTAAAAGTATCTGGATAAATAAACACGATTTAGGAAGTACTGACTTATGAAATGGACTGCGTGGGAGGGGATTGGTAAATCAATACGGAACTTGGAGAGATTGAAAAATTGTTATAGGTCAAAGCTATCAAGACCTGATAAGAGAGATTTTCTTACAAGATGCACCCTTTCTCATACCAAACTTTGGTTTTTTGTTGACAAAGTGAAAAAAAATTATCGTTATAATCAGACAATTTACATTTTATTCATCACTACCAGCAACAATAACCGTGACACGCAGGAAAGTGAACTTACTTTATCGCCTGACAATATATGTGGCCTGTTTAACGCGTGACCTATTTTCCACTGCCCAATCAAAACCCATGTCTATCTTGGTCTGTCTATCTCGAGAAGTAAAGGTCGGGTTTCCCAATCGAAGTTTTAGCCGGAAGAGAGCCACTCGGGCCAATCATCTGTCATGTTGGTTCCAGCCCAGTGATGACTGACGATGTTCATGGAAGATGACTCTGTAGGCTTATAACTGTGTTATAGGTCTTGCTGATGCAACTCTATGTTTGCGTTTCCCTCCCACACGTATCGATTGGGCAAAAAATCGAGTGCACTCATTGCACTGTAAATTCTACAGTTTTTACCGTGTCATATCACTTTTTTTCACATCATAACAGACAGACAGAGAAGAAATGAAATAGGTAACACCGTCTTTTGAATCAACTTGGTTGTATTGAGACAAGCTTTCGACCCTATCGGGCCTTCATCAGGTCTGAGGAAAATCATGACAACAGGAGTATACATATGTGGTGACAATTACAATGACAATACACGTCAGACTTACAATGTAGCTTAAACATTAATTGGTGGCTGAGAAGGTAGGGTCGAAAGCTTGTCTCAATACAACCAAGTTGATTCAAAAGACGGTGTTACCTATTTCATTTCTTCTCATTCATTCAACGATCAACACGGCTATCTCTATAATTATTAACAGACAGACAGTTGTACTGGTGGTATGAATTTCAGATACCTTGATAGCCTTGTGGTTATCACGTCCGCTAAGCAAAGCGGCACAGGTCCCCGGGCCATGTGGGACTAATCATTCCTAGCCCTTCGGCCCGTCGCGTGGGACAGTAACCCGTGTTGCCTTGTACCTTGTGCCTTTGCAAGGGCAAGTTAAAGACCCCATTCAAGCCAAGTGAGGAACATGAGTATAGCTTGGAGATGGCCTCTTCCGTACTTACCAGGGCCAATAATGCTATGGCTTCGGCCCTGACGGAAAAATCAAATAAAAACACCCAAAATACAAAATTTCAGGTACGTCGGCCAGCATACCCCAAAATAGCACGGTTTCTAAAATGACATGCACATCTACCGCGCTGCAACCAATCACTCTTGCTGGTTGTGACTTACGACAAGTGGCGACTCCACACTTGGTCCTTCGCAGTAGGCCTACGACTCATTCTGTCCTTCCCTTTTCTTTTTAGCTTGATCGTCACCATGGTAGCGAGTGTCCAGAAATTGTTACAAAATGTACGTGGGCGCCTTTAGGATGCGACTTTGAGGTGAGAACGGGTGAAATCTTCGAATCGTACAATATTCTCAGTCGTCTAACACATCGCCACATGTAACGTTTTCTACGGCTGGCAGACAGCCTATTTCTCATCAACTCTCTATGACCGTCTGATCAGCCTATTCCTCTACAACTGCCTACAGTCATGCTTTTATTTCGTTTTCAGCAAAAAAGAAAGTTTTTGAAGGCCCACTTAGATTCGTCAGTGAGTAAGCACCTGGAATACGTCGGACAGTATATGATGAAAGGAGATGCACCTAGTTTCTTAAGTCATTCAGATTTCTCGGCTGTAAACAATCGGTCATCAAGATGGCCGGATCCTTATATCATGACGGATCCGTTACCACGACGGCCGTCATCCTTGGACTTCTCTCGCGGGAGACACACGGTCGCCTCGCAAGGTGACCTAGCCAAACTCAGACAAAGGATAGAGACGTTTACTGGATCGGACCCTGGTCCAATGGCCAGCGGCTCTAGTGATTATGGTAGCTATAAGGACGCTTTCGGCAGTCATGGTGCTATTTCAGAAAAATGCGGGTCGATTACTTGCCCTACTTCCTACCCGGATAACCCTTCATTGGTGAAATCTCTACAGCAGAGGGTGGCGCAGCAGGATCAACTGATTGCCGAACTACAGGGTAAAGTAATCCAGCAGGACAAAATGAAGGCCGAAATAGAAACTTTGCAATCTAAACTGGACCGAGTTGAGGAAAGGTTATGCAATGGTCACTATTTGTGGCGAGTAGAGAAATACTCTAAATTAATAGAAGATGCTACTAAGGGTAAAATGACAGTGATACATAGCAAAGGATTTTACACGAGTGTATTTGGATACAAAATGTGTCTCAGAATTAATCTTAACAACAAGGGCACGTATTTGTCCATATTTGTACACTTAATGCAGGGTGAATACGATGATTACCTAAACTGGCCGTTCTCTGGGAAGATTGGCTTACAAGTTCTGGATCACAACGTCCGGACGAGTGAGCGGAAGCCCGTGACTGAGACATTCACTGCTAGTCCCCTCCTGGCCGCGTTTCAGAGGCCGACAACCGCAAGGAACCACAAAGGTTTCGGCTACATGGAGTTTATACCATTAGGCGTGATTAGAGACGGTAGTTATATCAAAGATGATACTTTAGTAATCAGGGCGGACATTACCGAAGGAACTGAATAGGCAGCTTACGGATTCGAATCTTTTAAACCTGTACATGTACCTCATTTTCCCAGGACTTTACGCTGTTGCTGATCACCGTTTCGACGGAGATGGTCGAAGTAACTAACCGGACTTTGCGTGTGGTTCTGGTGGCACCTCTACTGCTCATTCGAGACCGTCATGACGGTGCGTGTGCAGCAAGGTGCTTTTAACAACGCCCAGGAATGACTATTTCTCTCCTAATGTGTTCAACACCGGTCTTCTCCTTTGCATGATTCTACTGCCACCGCAACACTGCAACATCAGCGTGGAATGTTGAGTTGGTGCCTGCCAGAGAAGTTTGATTGCGTTTTTGAGAACACCACTTATAATTTGATTTGTCTTTTATTTTACACGATCATGATCACTTATTCTATTGGTTCAGCGACACGCACGCCTTTTAGAATAGGCAGCTTACGGATTCGAATCTTTTAAACCTGTACATGTACCTCATTTTCCCAGGACTTTACGCTGTTGCTGATCACCGTTTCGACGGAGATGGTCGAAGTAACTAACCGGACTTTGCGTGCGGTTCTGGTGGCACCTCTACTGCTCATTCGAGACCGTCATGACGGTGCGTGTGCAGCAAGGTGCTTTTAACAACGCCCAGGAATGACTATTTCTCTCCTAATGTGTTCAACACCGGTCTTCTCCTTTGCATGATTCTACTGCCACAGCAACACTGCAACATCAGCGTGGAATGTTGAGTTGGTGCCTGCCAGAGAAGTTTGATTGCGTTTTTGAGAACACCACTTATAATTTGATTTGTCTTTTATTTTACACGATCATGATCACTTATTCTATTGGTTCAGCGACACGCACGCCTTTTGCAGCGTGTAGGCCTACGCTGGCAACATTTGAACAACACTTGAACAATACCTAAATAATATGATCTTTATTGACCCTCAAAAACAGGCCAACACATCAGCAACTTTTTAACACCATGTTAAAGGACCACGGTATTCTCGACAGCCGGTGCCACTGTGCCACTCTCCAACCCTTTAACTACATTGTCGGCGAATTGACCCGATTTACTACGTACATGTACATTTTGTAATGCATTTTTGTAGTTCGTGATGCTGGCGCTAGCTGGCTCCCTCCACGTCAGCAGTCAAATTGCCCATAAGGGATCGCAATATACCTTGGTCCTTTCATTAAGCTCTTCCCTTATGCACACTAGACAACATTTGTCGAACTTGGTGTTGTAAAACTGTTGCTGAATGTCGCCAGTGTAGATTGTTTCTTGGGGTCCCCAGTTTAAACTGGTTTGTAGAACGCAAGTTGCTTTCCTGCAAACGCGGAACATTCTATATCAACAGTAATGTCGGTGAGTTACAGCTGCATCAGTGAATCGCCACGACTTCTAGCACGTACATTTGTAAAATCGCTCAAGGCCCATGTTGTTACTACCAAGAAATAAGATTTCCTGGTTTGTTTACGGTGATTCCCATTGGCAGATTTCAATAGGGATCATTTTGTGGAAATTCCAATGCCAAAGTTCCTCAACTGATCGAGTGAATGATCGATGAAGTTTTGGATGAAGTCCAAAGTTTATTTGACCTGCTGATCTCGCACAACACACTGTATACTCCTAGATGGGTGTCCCAGATGACCGCAACTGCCAAGCCAAACTCTGTTTCACGAGCAGCATCCGAACGGGTTCGACCTTGCACGCGACCGTGAAGCCATGTTTAACCGGCGTGTCCGTGTGGGTATAGCGTGTAGCTCTATGTGATTTCAGCCTGAAGGACGGCCGTGACCGATGTGTCGATGTTCCGACAGAGAAAAGTTGAACTTCCCTATCAGTGCTCCGAATTTTCAGTACCAAAAGTTCCTTCTACCATTGAATCTGATCCTCGAGCCAAGAGTTTATTCACTTCTTTCAACTTTTCTTCTTGAAACTTTAACAACCTGATTCGCTGATCGGCGAAGAGGAAGGCAATATGGAAATTAGGCCTACTATCACTCACTATAGGTGTGCTTATAAGGGATTATTATTCAATGCTACATTTATTTCAATATTGACTCAACGTACTATAAATAGAAGCTAGGTATCAATTTTCGTCTTTAGGGCGAACATGTATGAATCGTAATTTTTAGGATATGGATATTAGGAATCCGCATATAACACGTCATGTTTTAAGATTTAAGGGCCACTTTTTTTTTCAAATGATTGTGCATACAACGTTTGCTCGAAACTTTGAGTATTATGGCGGTTCACGTTTTTGACAAACCTCAAATGTATTGGGTCATGATGTTCATGCTCCGTCTCAGATCTTTGCTGACTTATTCTAACTTATCCAGTCGCCGCCCCCCCCCCAAGTTCATCAATAAAATTTTAACAAGTCTTTCGGCGACATGATTCACTAGAGGTTGTGACAGGTAGGAGACTCGGTTACGAGTTGACCCAGGTACGAGTCGACCTGTTACCGTTTCCGGCCTACTCCGTACCAATCTCCATCCAAGCAGCCATCTATTGTAACACCTCTGCCACACCAGCTACCGTAGCCTCGTAGATGCAAACTTTTTCTCCCAAATGATGACATATACTTGTTATTTCGGCGTGATCAACGAAAGGAACCTTTGTTATCAATTGTACATTGTCATATTTACGTATCAAAGGAATTCTATTCCTCTTGTACGAGTTAGAGCGCAACAGCCAAAAAATAGCCTCTTCAAGCTCTGAAATTTCTAATACCGGTATCTAATAGGCGAAAACATTTACCAAATACCGCGCAGACACGCATTTTTTTAATACGAAAAATCATCCCCTCCAAATTTCACCACGAAAGGTTGAACCATGGCTGAGAAAATCCGCGAACATAAACCGTGAGAGAAAATCAAGAATGATAATAATGGTCACTCTAGTGAACCAATGCCTCGTTTCATGGACAATTCTTTCAAGCCAAAACTTGGCCTCGCGACATTTTATGGTTTACGCCGTAATGAGGACGTGAGGCAGGGGACAGTCGTACCCGGTAAAATCCCACTCTCCAGGCTCACGTTCATTTTCACTCCCGATAGCCAGTGATATTAGCCCTCATATCTTGAGACGCGATCCCTAGACCTTGACCACCACGATAACTTACCGGTAGTAAACCAATCATCATCGAGGCCGTAACAGGCCACGCATATGATTGGTCAACCATTCCACCATTGAGAATCGTAATGGGGCAAATACCGCCATAATACTCGCAAGCTTTGAATGTAGTCATTGCAAGACGATAAAAGCCACGTTTTTCTTGACCAGCATAGGCTTATTCTTTTGGGAGGAAAAAATATATAATTATTGATTGGCCAACGGAGGAAGTGACATACTTCTTTTGTTCTGTTGAGAATTCTTTTCTCAAACTAATCTGTTAGCATTCAGAAGTCCAAATCAATGCTTGCATCACGTGGAGCGAGTGACTGTGTTATATTGTTATTGATTTTTGTTGTTCAGTAAACACATGTTACAAAAACGTCGTAGTCTGCTTTATACGCGTCC
>NMRB01001481.1:106960-132808 GCA_002633025.1 Notospermus geniculatus
CAAAATCAGGAATTATCCAACTATTTTTCAAAACAAGAAGTATGCAAGCGAAAGTGTGTACTGCGCATGCGTACAGAGCACTTACGTTTGCTCTACGTGTTTGGGATGTGTACTTCATGCATGTACACAAAAATTCTTACTATGGCGCTAGTGGCGCCTCTAGAGACAATTTCCGAACCTACCTAGGGCTAGGCTGCTACATGCATGACATGTAGGCCTAGGCCCTAGCCTAGCCCTAGGCCTAGAAAAGGCCTCAGTCCTCACAAGCCCAAGGCATAATCATGCACATCACATGAAATACATCATTCTTATCATCTGAGAATCGCCGATCAGCACCCAAAAAACGTCGTCAATTGACGGAAAGTCAATCAAGCAATATATTTCCATCAAACAACATAAAACCACAAAAAGCCTATGCCTTGTCGGTGCTATATCGGTAGTAAATTCTGTTTTCATCATGGTTTTATTTTTCAGTTGAACCGTCAACATGATACGTAGTGTCATCCTAGGAAGGAGTGTAACAAGACTGTGCCGGCAAGTAATCAAGATCAGAGAGCCATTCCGGTTACCCGACCAGTTCGTTTTGACAAGCACCCAATATTCGACTAAAGCGGATGAAAATAGTGAGGGCTTGAAGAATGAAAAATATTTCAAGAGATTAGTGAGGGATAGGGAATTTAGTACAGAGGAATCAATTGATCCTAGTGGATTGGAGTTTGACGAAAAGAACGATGAAATATCGGCTGATGAGGGGACAGCTGAGGTTGCGCTCTCCGTGAAAGAAAGTGATGAGGTCAGCAGTTTTGATGATGCTGGTGGCTCACAGGTTCCAGATATTGCAAAGGACGTGAACGTTGACTTGAAAGAGCTACACCCTGTTCTGAAACAGGCGGGAAATCTGGCAGCGTATGTCAATGAATCTGAGACTCTCCAGAAGTTAGTTAGAATGGGTGTAGACTTGCATGCCATTGAGAACAAAAAAGAACGCGATGCTGCTGATCTTCTGCTTCAGTTAGATTTCGAAACGGACATTAAACCTCGTCTTCTGTGGCTTCACAGTCTCGGCGTACCGAATAAAGGACTTGGCAAAGTAATCACAAATAATCCAATGATCCTGGGTGAGAGTTTAGAAAGCATGAAAGACCGTGTCGGTTATTTGGAGGCAAAGAATTTCTCTGCGGAATCAATTGGTAGAATTTTGTACAAGGCACCGAAGTTTTTGACAATGGATGTGAAGGAAGCAGATGGAAAGCTGGGCTTTTACCAAAAAGAGTTCAAATTGACTGGTGAGTATTTTGATGTGCACAACTACTCTTTGATGAATGGTTATGAAGTTAAGCGGTTACGCAGTGGTAAGAGTATTTGACTCGTGACCAAGTGGCTGCAGGTACAAGTCCAGTCACCACTTCATACTCTTAGCTGGTCTGAAAGGATCAAGTGAAGCGGTGACCCTAACCTTAACCCTACTCCTTAAATTCCCCAGAAAAGTTTCTTGAAAGACTGGGGTAATAATGTTAAGTGCCTTTGAAAAAATGTGAAGCGTCTTTGACACTGCGTTCTCGGAAGCACACATTGTTACCAATATCAGTATTGATTGCTAACCTTGGAAATGAGAAGCAGGGTTAGGAATTTGACTCAGCATTGAGTATCCCGCTTCTCACAAACCAGTCTTTTTGGTTTTTAAATATTTGTTCTGTTTCATCTGTTTCAGGTCCCGAGGTGAGAGCAGCGACCACAAGACTACCGAAGTTGATAACTTTCCCAATCTCAACTGCCAAGGTAGGACCATACACTTTGATAGATAGCTCACCCACACTGATGATACTCTGTAAGCAAAAGCATGTTTACAGTGATAAAACTTTCAACAACATTTCGAAAAATGTGGGGAGTTTTGTCCAGACATTAATCATTTTGTAATGGAGTTTTCAACCCTGAATTTCGATGCAACTTGGGAACTCATAATCATCATGGTTGTAAATATCCGAGTTGTATCAAATGATTGCAAACTATGCCTATTCTCTATTTCTTTTTTCAGTGGTCAAAGTTTACATTGAGGGAGTTCCTTGGTTTCTCCGAAGCCGAGGCAAAGGCTATGTTCATCGCTCAACCAAAGGTGCTGCTGTCAGGTAAAAAAGCCCAAGCAGAAATTCAACCAATTATTCAGACTTAATCAAATTTGTGAATGTGAAGTAGAACTTGCTTATAGGAAGATGACCAAAACGTTTCGTGTCCTTGTTTCAGACAAAAATCGATTGATGGAAGTGTTCGACTACCTGTACCACAAGATGAAGATACCACACGCACAGATTGCCAAATGGCCTCAGATCTTTCGTACACGCTTGCCGATCATCAAACAACGACATGCATTTCTGGAGACGATAGGACGAGCACAGTACGACCCGACTAAAGAGAATTACGTCTCGTTACACATGATTGTCGGAAATGATGTGAAATTTTGTAAAGAAACAGCAAAGAGACCATTGTCAGACTTCAATAACTTTTTGAAGAGTAGATGATTAAGTGGTCTAATTGGACACAGCATGCCCATGAAATCATGGGTGGAGGGTGCAGTTCATTGATTATTGCTCAGCTTGGCTTTCACAATGTCCAAGTGTCACCAAATAGGACTGTTCATTATCTAAGTCAATAGAACTTGTGTTCTAATCACTGGCTGTACCTCTGCCCAGGAGCATGAAACAGAGTAATACCAAAAATAGATAAAGACCCTATTTTTGGTAATACCCCATCTCGGAAATGTGTTGGTGTACTGTACATGGCGTAAAAATGATGACTAGGCGTCATTGTGCCCCCACTGGTGTCAGCAATTCAGTTGACCTCTCGGGTACCTGCATTTGGCTATATTCGGTTACTTGGAAGGATAACCTGAATAAACTCAAAAGTTTTATAAAATGCATGGTTTATTGTTTATGATATAGAATAGCCTACTAGCATATTATAGAGTAGCCTACTAGCATATTATAGAGTAGCCTACTAGCATATTGTACATGCAGAGTTAAAGAGGAGTTCCTAACTCTTGCTCGTCACTGCATAAATGGAGAGAGTGCTACGAACCAAGTTTACGTCAGGATGATGTACTTGTGTTGTACGAGGGAAGACAGTTTCAAAAGCTTGCAAACTTGCACCAAGAGCAAAATATTACAATAGCGACCATACATCACCACATAACACAACTGTTGAGCCCTGACAGCCTATTGGTTATCACGTCCGCTAGCAAGCGACAGGTCCCAGGTTCGAATCCTAGGCCATATTACATTAGTCATCCCTAGTTCTTCACATCCGTCGCATGGGACAGTGTCTTGTACCTTTGCACGGACAAATAAGGACCCCATCCAAGTGAGGAACATGAGTAGCTCGAGATGGCTTCTTCCATACTTAACCAGGGCTAATAATGCTATGGCTTCGGCCCTGACAGAAAGTTACTACAATACAATACAGAGGAAGACAAAGCCTGAACACACAATATGTCAGAACGCATTTCCCCCACGAATTACTGAAGACGGGAAATCTCTTCCACAGTCACTCCATTGAGTTGGACTAGATACTGAGCAAGAATCCAACAAGTCTCACCTACCCATGGAGGAATACTTTCCCCATTCCGTTCCTCCACCCCCTCAGCATTACCCATCTTAATAATGGTCTGCCGAGTAACTTGAACATGGCTTCCCAGATAAGATAGCATAAAGCATGCAAATGACAGATCGACCACTAGTACATGTATTCTAATTCATACATACTATTCGGTGACACCAGCAAGAGAGTGGCAAAATGTCTCTTCAGTTTGTATCGAAGTATATGAATCAGCGGTGCATATTGCAAAACGGCTGGGAGTGAAGAGCACATGTGCTGTGATATGGAAGTGAGGTACAAAATTCAAATATACTGGTCTAATGCATAAGGAATAAAACAAGCATCAACTACTGGAAGTCACGAAATGAACTCAATATCATTATCTAATACTGGTCTGACCAAATGATCAATGACAAAAACAAGCAAAAACTCGTCACAAACTGAACACTTTACTCATATATTAATGTCAATTTACAGGGGTTAAAATCAACAATATCAACAACACTAGATGTCCACAATCACAAAGATATCAAATTTTCCATTGCCACTCTCGTGACCTTCTTGAATCTGAATATTCGAATATGTGATGGCCTTCACTTCTCTGTCCTGAAAAAGAAAAGAAATATTTTTGGTTCCAATGACGGTCAATGCATCTATGGACAGTCCAAGGCAACCCACCTTCAGGTTCCATTCCACTGCAATCCAACTTGACCTAGAAACCTTGAACTGTTCTGAATATCAAATTCTTACTCCGCTGTGTCAGCTTGGCACAGATGGACCAGGTCAATTTTTCAATACATCATGCATTGAAATTAGGCTCTTTTCATTATCCTGATTATGATTCACTTTGGGTGGCGTTCATATGGTCACATTACACCTGCTGCTGATGAACTGGCTTGATCAAGGTAAATACATCAAAGCAGTATTGAAATATACAAGAAGTTACCTGAGGATGCTTCCCTATTTGAAATTCTTCACCCACGCTGGAAGAAGAAAAGTTACACTGTAATGATTTAAAAAAAAATGTGACCTGAATTTTATTTCAGATTGTTGTAACTAGAAGCAAGAACATATTCTTTCTATAAGTAATGTATCATAAAGGTAACGTATCACATGAAAATATCAGTCATTCTACCATGCAGCATTCTACCCTTGTGGGAACTGATCAAACCACCATGTAATTTTGAGATACAAGCCGTGAATGTGTATCTGTGTAAGTGTGGATAGCAAGACTGGGCATAACTGCCAGTGTATTATAGCAACACTACAGGAGACATGGTGGGCCTGTTACAACCAATAATGTCACAATCGACCAATAATGTCACAACCGATGATAATGTCACAATTGTGACATTATGAACACCTCATCCAACCAATAATGTCACAACTTGCTAATAATGTCACAACTTTTCCTTACCGATAATGTCGCAACATTTTGACCAATGATGTCACAACTTTTCCTTTCCGATAATGTCACAACATTTTGACCAATAATGTCACAACCCCAGTAACTAGCGCAGATCATGTCGGGATAATGTGATGGTGATTTTTTTCGCCCCTCCCTCATGGAAGACAAAGAAGACTGAGCAAAAAAAACCTGCTTTGACCATGAAAGACACTTTAATCATTTCTTCACCCCCTGGGATCTCCTCACTGGAGGAAACAGTGTCCGAGGGGGTGCCAAATGTACATGAGTGTTCATGCAGCCACCTCTATGGGAACAGAAGTGCTTGCTAATGTCTGTAGATTTTTTTCACGTACCCGGTACGTCTAATTTATTAATAGAGAGTTTTCGCAAAGCCCCCGAAACGCCAACGCGAACGTCTATCCTATTGTTCGGTGGTCTCTTCGTGGCATCGAACAATGGGTTTGGCGTTCGCGTTGGCGTTTCGGGGGCTTTGCGAAAACTCCCTAAAGAATCAAAATATGAAACGTTTTTCTGGAGTTTCTTTACTGAAAAGTGCCTGAGGTAGACCCCCACTTGGGGTCGAAAATTTGCAAGANGATGAGGTGTTCATAATGTCACAATTGTGACATTATCATCGGTTGTGACATTATTGGTCGATTGTGACATTATTGGTTGTAACAGGGCCTACCCCCGGGGCCTACCCTTTGGCTTTTATCCTTAAGTTTTCCAGATCAAATTCTGTTATTTTCACCCGCTGAAAATATAAGAAAAATAAACTAAAGAATGAACAAATAAAAGTTGTCTTTGTTTACTATTATCTCAAATAATTATTGTGACAGAAGTTTATTTATATGGATCTGCCCAGTAACATTCTATACCGAATGTCCCCTGCTAGAAGTCTTTCACTTTAGTCCTTTATAAACTGGGCTGAGGTCTCATTGGATATCATTCAGTAGGTTCAATTAAAAAACTCAGACTTACTCTACAAATGAAATAGTCGCCAGACATTAAAAAGAGAGCCTCGTCTAAGAAATGAAACAGCAATCCAATCTGGTCATCAGCGTCTGCTTCAAATTCTTGTTCATTTTCAACGTCTATGGTATTCAAATCTGTCATCATGCCGAATAAGCCATTGGCACACTGAAAGTGAAATATCAAACCATCATGAGATATAAAGAGAAAATGAGAGTATCAAAGATTGACCATAGGGAAGGAAGGCAAAAACCTATTGAGTCAACATAATCTACATGTACGAAAAAGACCGAATGTGGCATGTGGTCATTAGAACACTAAAAACAGAGCCCCCTGCCTACCTGTTCAAATGCTTCCTGTAATGTTTCACCCCATGAGTGAATTCTGAAATTATGCGAAGCAAAGGAATGCGAGATTATAGTTTGCAAATTCCCAATCTTTCTTTAGCGGATACCGATAGCTTGGTAATTCGGTTGTCTTTACATTGTCCCAATTACATAATACTGTTATCTGCAATTGAGAGTCTATTACCTCTCATCAGCTCACAGTAGACAGCTACCTTGCCAAAATCGACCATTTTTTCCCAGAGGACAACAGACCTTGGAGGAATTGAATTCCTCCAAGAACAGACTAACAGGGTAGTAGTAGGCCAACCGGTACTAGATTTTTCTATGAAACTTACTGCATATCAGCAGTGTGATCACAATCTGAAATAAAACGAGAAACAATATCATGACACCATACTTCACCAGTCTGTATTCTTTGACTCATGCATATGTGCTTGTCAAAAGTGGGCCTAGCCTAATCACATTTTCACTATTTCAGCACCAGTAACCTCGGTTCTTGTGGTTCGATACTATACTAGGTAGGGGATCAGAGGTGTTACACACTTCACTGAGTCTCAGTGAAGGGTGTCACTTCACTGGTCTCAGTGAAGTGTGTAAGGACCTGTGGTCCCCTTAGTAGCTTAGGGTCGTATTCATAAAGCGGTTCTATCTTTAGAACCGTCTTAGGCCGGTTCCAAGTATCGTCAACCACTGTACCTGGAACCGGCCTAAGACGGTTCTAAATAAAGATAGAACCGCTTTATGAATACGACCCATAGGGTCATATTCATAAAGCGGTTCTATCGTTAAAACCATCTTAGACTGGTTCCAAGTGTACATCACATGTACAGTTGGAACCGGACTAAAACAGTTCTAACGATAGAACCGCTTCATGAATATGACCCATAGTCTATGGCATAATATAGTAGCCTATCGAACCACAAGAACCTGTGGTAACAAAATCAGCGAGTAGGCCATTGAAAACGATTATCTATGGTTCAACATGATTTCTGTAGTTTATTCTAAAAGACAAACACGCTTCTCAGGGAAAAAGTAAGGTACTTACATTCGTATTTTAGTGGCGAATTCGGATCAACACCGAAATCACTTCCAGGCATGATGGGGGCTGACATGTTTTTATCATGTGACACTCACTTTTGACCAATCACATCGCTCAGATTTGGAAAGTTCATCATGGCGGCGAAAATGAAACATCCAGAATTTTGTGACACAAGTTTTACAAGTTTCATTTATTCATCAACGGATGAAATGAAAATCATACGTTTACAGGTAAAGGGGAATATGTTCAAGATTTTTACAGAGTGTACTCCTATCTACAGTGTCAGTCTGTGGGCCTACTATCACTTTTGTTCACACCTCTACACACCATCGCATGTAGGCCTACACGTGTATGTATGTATGTATGTGATTGTGTGTACCACAGAAATGGCAAGGAACAACTGCATTATCCCTCAGATTGTCACACTTAGCAATGCTTAGGCAGCCTGTTTACTCAACGGAATAAGCAGGTACTGTGGAGGTGGTGGGTATCCTTCCGCAGTGTCCTTCCGCAGTGTGAGGGACCCGGGATAAATTGCAGGTGCGCCAATGCCGGGATGGCAAAGCTACCAAAAACAGATGAATTGAAGACCCCCTGGCCCTAAATTGGAGGGCTATGCTAGCACACAAAAAGAAAACACTTTCCTGGCTTTATGGCGGTGGTATGTCAGTGTCTTGCTCTTGATCTACCGCGGTAGGTCCATCAATCTATTCTTTTTGAAGTTTTGTATGATTATGTTTGAATTCTTTTGCAGGCTTTAGTTAGAGGATATCTTACAAGAAGACATTTCCACAAGCTGAGAGACATTTACTTGGAGTTGTTTCAAGAACTTGAAGGGAGTTCTCGCTGGGAGGCCAAGTTTCTTGGTACCACATTATGTCTTCCTCAGTTCCATAAGAAGTCAAAACAGAAAGATGAGCCAGTACCACACGCAATTAGCGCCATTCATTTAAAAACAGACCATGAATTGGATCGTTTATCTATTGTGAGTGATGAATTTAGTGACAGTGAGAAGCAGACGGGAAAAGAACTATCAGAGATATCTGATGGGAAAAACAATAAGATCACAGATGCTTCCAGTGTGGCATCTGAGACTGGCACGAATCAAAAACTTAGTGATTCTCAGAAGTTTTCTGAACATTCACTCTCAGCTGCGATGAGAAATGAAATGAGAAGTTTGGATGATCAAGAAGTTTCCAAGCTGGTTAGAAAACCTGAGCCTGGAATGTCAGATTCTTCTGTGGAAGGTCCAGCTGCTGGTGTTTCAGGGTGGAGTAAGAGTGGAGCAGAAAAAGATTCCATCAGGAAGCTGGAACCGTCATCTCCCCGTGCGAGTGAGATTGTTTCTGAAGATGAGGAAGAAAGGTCAGGAGATGCTGCAGCTGCATCAGAATCCAGAGATGTTGAGTCTGATAATGATGAGGTGGGTCAAGAGAAGGTGACGACAACAGAACAGACGGGAATGATAAATGAAGATGATGCCGTTTCTGATGAGAATTTAGATAGGAGGGAACATCACGACTTGCAGGATGTGATTTTCAATGACACACTACCAGGAAATGCTCCCAGCATGGTTCACAGTACACCACATCACGACCTGACGACGGTCAGTCGACTGCCCCCTGGTGTTGACATTACGAACCAAAAGGTCTATTGCAGTGAAAGTTTTGGGGACAGTACATCGATGTGGGACAGTATCCAGTCAGCTGAAGGTAAAGACGTCTCAAATTGAAATGTTTCTAGTAAAGTGATTCACTGAAGCAACACTACAGAGGCTGTGGTTCATAATAATCTGAAAAGACTCGTATGAGGCACTCCACCATTTTTCATGCCCATTGTCTGCATTAATGCAAATCTCTAAGCAGTTGACCCTTCAATATGGTCCTGGGCTGGGGGGAGGGGGCTCTAGTAGCCAGGTCCAGGGGGCTAAAATAGAGGGTAAAGCCCTCTGCTCTTCCTTCTATAATTTCTGAAGTTTTGCTTTGCAGATTCTGAGATTCTTCGCCATGCGAACGACCCTGTGGCACTGGAGAAGGTCAGAGAAAATGTGGCATTGGAACTGCTGTGGATTCACCAGGCTATTGACAGTCGGAAAAATGTAGGTAACAGAGGCACGATCCCTCACCCACCACCCAGGCAGTGGCAGGGATATGCTCCAATTCTCTTGTATTGCTTTTCTAAGCAATGCCCAGGACATCTACGTGCCACTCTCAGACTTCACAGTTGCCGGTTCTGAGGCTAAATTTAGCATGTCTGACTCCCAGTAAAAAACAATCACATTCTATATTCTTCCAATAGTATTTCTATTTCATATTCTTTACTTGTATCTCCTTTATTTGTGACCCCTCACATAACATAACATATTCTCCCAATAGTATAAGTATAGTATTCTTTACATTTACATATTATCTCTCTATTTTCAGTACTTGAAGCTAAAGAAGAAGCTTGGTGAGCAAGAGAAGGTTGCTTGAGGACCTTCGGCTGTTTCTGGATACGTTTTTTTGTCATGAAAATTTAAACTCTTTTATGTGCTGCCTGTTGAAGAAAAGACTGAAAGTTCGAACTGGGAATGCAGTATTTACAACTGGTACTGAGGAAGTGTTGGACTTTCTTGGAAATCTAGCATTTCAAGTAGGGGTAATCTTGGAAATCTAGCATTTCAAGTGGGGGTAATCTTGGAAATCTAGCATTTCAAGTAGGGGTAATCTAGTAGTACAAAGTAGTGCTTTTGAAAGTCTGCACCATGTTGATCATGGCAATCATGAACTTTCTGCGAAGGATTTTGCGTGCCCTCATTCTTAGCGGTGTGTTATCTGCAGCTGGCTGTAGAAGTTTTATACAGTTGAACGGTTGTGCCTTGTCACAACATGACACATACATAGAAATAAAATTTTCCTGCAGAATTATTCCCTGGCTTTCAGTTCTTATAATACGTGTACATTTTCTAAGACAGGAGACAGCAGTTGAATTCCATTATAATTCTTCCTGAAGAATTAGGTCCTCTTAGCATCGCTTCCATACTCACAGGCCTCATGTGGGCAAACTACATGTAGAGAGCGATGCCGAGTGAGGCTATGACACACAGCAATAATGTTAAAAGCACCAGCAAAACTAACCTCTACTGATGATCATACTGGACACTTCAGGATATCAGACAATGGACTCGGTACACTCAGTGGACATCTGCCAAGAACTGTGGTCTGACAAAATGTTAGGGATTGACAATATGACCTGATCCAGCAAATGCAGGCAGTTGTCATAATAGCAGAAAGGGGTAATGGCCTAATGATAGAAGAGCTGAAATGAATGTCTGTGGGTTTACGATAATGGTGGACAGAAATGATAATTGTCTGCTTCAGCAGAAAGAAAATCGGGGTTATGACATACAGTACACCCTCGCTATACCGCCAGTGGCGGGATAGCGAGGGTATTGTTGGCGATGTTGAAGTGCCTTCAACTGAGAAAGTCTGGGGCGATATAACGAGCGTGGACTGTACAGCAACAAAAGCATGAGTAGTAAGTGAAAGCAAATTGAAGACATAACTCATTGGGATATTTTTTTGAAAAAATATTTATATATAAATTTATACAATAGAAGAGCACATGTAAAATTGGTTGTAATGATAATTCCTGAGGTGTCGACACAGAAAATGTGTCTTTACCACAGCAGTCATTAAATGTACCAGTACATTTCCAATTTGTACAAATTCAATAAGTTACTGCAAACACAACGAATCGTTTGCAACCAAAACGGAGACACCTGTCATGCCATTCGATGTCATCGCAATCGTCACGTTGATCAGGACTGTATCGCTCCAGCAGCAAGCAGCAGATTGTTCTTGGTGTACTCCATGAATTGAACGGTTGTCGACTTTGTTGGAAAGGCCCCCAGAAGCTCAGATGATGTGTGACAATCGGAACTGAAAGAGAAGACATTTGATGATATCTAAGTTATCTCAGTGACTGCCAATGATTTGAGGACAACTGCCCAGACAATTCGTACCTTGACAACTAGTAACCGGACAATCCTACATATGTGCCTGCCTCTCATATTGACCACACCAGTACATTATACCAGAACTATAAGAAATTGACTGTGACAAGTGCTTAACCCGCTTGGGCTGACTTTAAGGGCCGTATGCACCAAATGACGATTATCTTGAACTCAGGCTGAGCCACAACTTTTCCATTGTCACATCATGCACTGGTAAACGTGAACAACTGAAAAGTTGTGGCTCGCTCAACCTGAGTTCAAGATAATCTTCGTTTGGTGCATACGGCCCAATGTGCTATTTTAAAACCTAACATCGATTGATCTGAATTTGGACTATTGAGACCAGTACACCTGAGGCTCCACACCCTCTGGCTCAAAGGGCAGGGACTTTTTGACAAAATGGCTAACATTTCTCCCTTACCTTGATAACGAAGTTGCTGATCCTGATAATGCATTATTATTGATACCCTTTTTGACGTCCCATATCCGTAGAACACAATCTAATCCCCCCGACGCCAGCATCGTACTGTCCTGATTAAAACACAAACAATGAATCGTATCCGTGTGTCCTTTTAACTCCTTTAAAAGCGAACCCGATGCTAAGTCCCATAATCGAATCCTGCGATCCTCCCCAGCCGAGGCGAGATATCGTCCGTTTGGTGAGAATGCTAGTGCCATGACACTGGCACGATGACCTTGGAATAATCGGACTGTCCGTCCAGTTTGCACATTCCATAATCTCACTGTCTTGTCCCCGCCGCCGGAAGCAATATATGAACCGTTTGGATGGAATTGAACACACTGAAATGATGGCGGAAAATGACCTTCAAAAATATTTCCAATTCAACACATTCCCTGCCAAATGACATTTTGAAACATCGCAGGGCATTTGGTGCAACCTGCCGAATGACGTTTCAAAACATCATCGGAAACCGGATTCAAATTTTCCGCCCTTTCCTGCGACATCGCCCAATGTTATTTAGAAGGACGAAAAATAATGATATAACTTCTTTGGTTTCTCTATCTGTAGTGTATTTGAACACAGTTCTTCCCTGGTTTTTGACTAGTCTAGAAGTGTTGACACTTGTACACAAGTCACAACGACAAGGGAACAACTGTCATATTGGGCAGTGTTCTAGTACTTACATCAACATCTAGAGTATGCCCCACCAATGTTTTCAGAGGGAACACCCGATCTGTTGACCATAACCGGACTGTCTTATCTTGAGAGCAGCTGGCGAAGTAGCACCCGAGATCACTGAGGAAGAAAACATGGAAATTTTCTCAGTTCACCTCAATGAAACATAACCAAGGGTTTGTACACTCCAAAGGGAATTCCGGGGCGGATCCAGGATTTCGGAAGAGGGGGCGCCCTGTGCTAGGAACATTGAAATTTGCACCCAACTCCAGAATTTCACGGTTGATTTTACAGATTTGTTGGCCAAAATGGGAGGCGTGCGCCCCCTCTGGATCCGCGCCTGGAATTATTTTCTTCCAGGACTTCCAGGATTTTACCCATGATTTCCAGTATATTTCAAGGGAAGATTAATTGCTCACTCATGTTGAATACCTACCTTATTGCAACATCCCAGACGGGATAATTATGGCCGGAGTATTTGACGATATTTGTGTGTGTATCCATGCTCCATAGTCTGACTGAAATTGAAATGAAAATGCCGTTAATTAATTACTCATTTCTAGTCACTCCATAGGTATGCAAAATTTTAAGGTCATATCGCTTGTACTGATTTTTTGCAGCTGCAAGACAGACACCATGAGCTACATAATGCTTAGTGGGCCACCTCTACTACTAGTAGGTCACCTCTCTTAGTAGATCACTTAATAGGTCACTCTCTGAGCAGGTCACCTTTCTGAGAAGCTAGATACCTCTCTGAGTAGGTCACCACCTCTCTTAGTAGGTCACCTCTCTAAAAGAGTGACCTACTAACAGCTTCACCTACTAAGTAGGTCAATCTGTTAATAGGTCACTCCTTTAGTAGGTCACTCCTCTATTGAGGACACAGAGGGGTTTGTCATCTATAAAACAGGAGACAATACAAAGGGGACACCAACCTGTTGTGTCCTCAGAACAAGACAACAGAAAACGACTATCACTGGTAAAACACGTCTTATAAACAGCACCATTGTGACCCGACATCCCAACTATTTCTTCATGATAACTGAAAACAAAGCAAAGGCAACAATTATTTAAGCGCAATCAAGATGGACACGTCCCTATCAAAGAGAGTCGCCCTCTCGATCACATATGAATACTGGGTCTGACTGGGAATACACTGATTTCACATCTCGCAGTGCCCCTGGTAGAATTTCGCTTGGCCACTTCCGTTTTCAACCTCACTACCAGGAGTATGGGCAACAAATTCCTGGATTGCGGTTGAATTGCATGCATTGGTTCCCAATGCCGCCACAAGGGGATGGATCCCTGGCGACGGCATCGGGAACCAACACGTGTTTTTCAACCTCGATCTAGGAAATATTTGCCCGTACTCCTGGTAGTGACATTGAAAACGGAAGTGGTGAAGTGAAATTCTACCAGGGGCGCTGCGATCGTGTGAGATGTGAAATTGGTGTATTGAATCAGAATCTCAGAGGTGACAGACGCCTGATGTTTACACTACACCATTCTGGCAGTATTCTTTGGTTAAGTAATTCTTCTTAGAAAGAGATGTGCAATGGTGTTTACTGTACCTTTTCTGGCTTTCATCTTCCAAGTAATCCCCGGCCAAGTGTATTTTTGAGACGTCCACCGCAGAAGGCTGTGATACAAACAGCTGTGGTGTAAGACTCCAGAGTTTGATACAAGATTCTTCAAATCCTCCACAGAGTAGTCTCCTGTCAGGTGATATTGAACATGATGATAAACTGAAAAGGAAAGGACAGATTTCATTAAACCATTTCAGTGCCAGAGCTTTTTTGCACATGTTTGCTTGAAACCTGAGTTCTAAAGTGCTATGACAATGTCAATGCTGCAAAACACTTCATAATACAATTATACTTGACGAATCCATGGCACTTGGCGTCACTACACATTGTCCCGCTCAGTGTTTCCGCCAGAGTGTACTAAGGGTACTATGCTAGTACCCTCAAAGGACCATTTTCTTTAATTTCGTGGGGTTTTTGCTTATTTTGAAGAAATTAGTACCCTCAAAAAAAATTCTGGCAGAAACCCTGCCACTACAGTGTGAATCAGCAAAAGCCAGAGTTGAAAATCGTCAAGACAATTCTGGAACTTCAGTTCTGCCACTTTTCTCAGCTGCGCTGTGATCGTTGTACAAGCTTTAAGTATTTTTACTTCACGGAAAAGACTGTTTATGTTGTTGGAGAGTTGTCTGATCCAGTGAAAAAGAAATGCTGAAATGCTGTAGAACCTCTCTTAACGGACCTATGCCAGGAGGACACCTCTCTATTAAGGACAGCAAAGTTCAGTCCCCAATTTGTCATGTCTGTTCTTTATTACTGCTGTATTGAAGACACCTCTCAATTAAGGATAGCACTAAAGGTGTCCTCAATAGAGAGGTTCAAACGGATACGAATCTCGGTACAAACCCTTGAAATGTATTAATAAACGTGTAAAAGCAGATCGAGGATAGGCACGGCGGTCCATTCAGAACTCGGTGTATACTCTTCTTCAGTGATGTAAGTGATGACACCTTGTTTTCAGTTGTGGAACTCCCCAAGGTTTGAGACGTGCTGTTCTTGTCGCCGTCTTCTTGGAGATCGATTTGGCAGTTGTTGATATCTGGAATTAAGATCAAGAAACAAGTCTTAGTCAAAGCAAAAAGTAATTCTTGTTGTTATACCTGATTTTTCCATCAAAGTTGACTCTGATAAGTATGGAACAGGCCTTCTCAACCTACTCAAGTTCAATTGAATGGGTTTTTTTTCTTTCCCTTACAAAGCCAAAGGCACAAGGTACTCATGACACTGCATCTCATGTAGCAGCACATTCAGCTGTCACTAGATCCTAGACTTTGACTCAAAAAATGAAACATAACTTACCTTTCACCTGAATGTGCTGATTGAAGATCTGTAACAAAACCATATTGTCTTCACCATTCAGGTAGCGAAATAAATACTGTGTGGCATCTGGTGTTAGCTGTACAGAATATTGGTGCTCTCTGAAAATGGAAAATCTTATTGTATAGGACACTCTGTTACAATTTAACACTCTCTTGATAAGGCAGTGATTCTCCAATTAAAACTGGAATCTCTCCTGGTGAACACCTCACTCAGGAGGACACCTCTATATTAAGGACACCAAATATCAGTCCCATAGATTAGTAATTTCTACACATTTTGACCTCAGTAACCGGGTCATCGCTAAATTAAGGTCATCATCAGCACACCTGTTATCATATCAAAAGCGTCAGTGTCAGGACTTCGATTTGAAGAAATCAACAGCCTGCTGTGGTGTCGTCAGCAATGCCGACCATCACCAACAGGAGAAGTAACTGTGATTTTGGTGTATGTCGTTGATAACACATACCGAAATGCGACGATGATTTGCTTATTCATTACATCCTCCTTGGTGTAGACTTGCTTCAACGCCTCGAGAAATCTCATCTTTTCCTTGGCATCTGAGAACATGGCACTGTAGCGACTGAAGAAACGATGGGCTGGAAGAAAAGACGGACAGCAATAAAACATTGAGCCAAACACCTTAAGTAGGCCTACATGTATTTGTGGCTTTATAGACAATATCAGGTAAATGAATACGCAGTAGGAGACGGAAGTGCATACGCCAGGACTTACCAGGAGTTTTATGACCATTACAGATCAATTCAAGGAAGATATGGACAAACACTGGATACAGAACTTCTTGAAGTTCTCCTTTGATAGGGGCCACAGCTTCATTCACGAAGTTCTTTAATCTGAAAGGGGACAGAAAATTTTGTTGGACTGGTATTAACAGATATATAAACACAGATATTTCTGGTATCAATAACCACACGGATGCAACACCAAAAACTCATAGGCCTAGGCAAGCTCGCCTTTTGTAACACCAGACCTCAGTGTATTCTGGCCCATCTGATCATGCTTACCGAACAAACTGCTGATCACAAGCAGTCACATCCCCTGAGATGTTGCTGAATGAGATGAAGTTACCAACACTTCCTTCCCCATGCAATGTTCCATGGAGTGCCATTTCCTTTACCCCGTGTTTCAATTTGATTTCTCCCCGCTTTGTAATCGTGGAATCCTGATCCTGAAAAGTGATTAGCCTGCATTAATGGGCAGAATACAATTTCATCATCATCGATCGTCAGTTCGCGTCTAGGCCTAGTAAGTAAGTAAGTGATAGCGTTGCCTAAGAAGAAGGCTAAGGCTACCAGCCTAGCACGAGACTACTGTATTGTATGTACCGGTAGGCCTAGGCCTACTATCCAGCTATCTACTGAGCCAGCCAGCCCAGGCTTCAGCTGAATGTTTTGCAAATGATGCCCACTGAATTCGAAGCCTGCCCACTATTTTTCAACAGAAAGAGTCAAGAACATTGAATAAACAAACATCAAATAAATGACAGCTCATGAGCTTGGTCTTGGAGGCAGAAACCAGCTATGGTAATCAGCGCATGCGCAGTGCCAGTCTACTACTATCGGCGCGGTTCTGACCGACTCGGGTCAGCATTTAACCAGTTAACACTCATTTCTCACAAATGACAGCAAAAGAGACAAAAAAATCATTACACTGTAATGTCTACGTTTGAGATACTGTCCGATGGTGCTCTGTACGTGATCCCCTCTCACGCGTTTCATGGTGAAAATCGATAAAATCTCGAAAAATTCTCAAATCACCGAGCTTTGTCAACCATTTTGAATTGAAAACACAGGAAGAAAATTATTCGACTATGTTCCTTCGAAAATGATATATCATAATATCCCGCGTTGAGAACTTATCAATACCACACATATATTCATATAATATTTATTTAAATCAATTGTACTGTATGGAAAATATACTGATTGCGTTATTTTTGCCACACAGTTAAATCGATTTGCTACAACATTGTTGATTCTTCTTTAGATTTTCTCGATTCAAGATGTCTGCGCCCATTAGCTTTCATGCGGGTGGAAAATAATTTGATTAAATCCATTATTTTCGGGCATTCGTCTCATTGATCGACACTTTCGAGTACGTGATGTTTAAACATATATTTAGCCCTGGAGTGTTACGAACTGACACTTTATTTTGCCACTCCAACTATGTAAAATTGCCTGTTGAACTTTGCCTGCGTACTCCTCCTGTGTAACCATGGTAACTACTGTAGTGTAATGCACATACATGTACAGTTTTTGACAGAAGTTTATCTCCACCTATGATAGGCCTACCTTGAATATTTCAAATACTACTCACTGGGCCAATTATAACACAGTTTATTCCACATGAAAGTAGCGGTATATCTTGTTGGGCATATTTCTGCATCAAAATATTGGATAGGGCCTAGGCCTATTTGGAAATATCGTAATTATGTAATAGCTCATATCAGAAAAGACCTAAAAATCAAAATTTTTAATATGTAATTGTTTGTGACTTTTTGGCAGCTTTGATAGAGTGCAGGCCTTGCCGTTTGACGGGCGCGATTTTGCATGCACCTCGCAAACAATAAAATTTCTCTTGTTTGCGAGGTGCATGCAAAATCGCGCCCGTCAGACGGCAAGGCCTGGAGTGGAACCTTCTAAAGACTTTGCGATTTGTTTCATCAAAATCTGTTGAGTTGTTGCTGAGATATTTGAGAGTATCAAAATTTCGATATAAATTTGAAATTTTTCACTTTTTCACAAAATTTTGGTATCAGTAGACAGAGTTCACCTAAAAATGTAAAAGTATGAAGTTTTGGAACTTTTAGCATAAACTGGTTAGAAGTTAAGCATGTTTTTCAAAATATCAAAATGTTGATATCATGAAAAACATGCAATATTTCTGCCCAAATAACAAAAATTTTGTAAACCCATATTTTGTGGTTAGCTTTATCTAATGGCATAAAAATTTCCTGAAAACCAGGAAAATCTCAAATTATCAAAATTTTGATAATCTCAAACATCTCAGCAACCACTCAACATATTTTGATGAGACAAAGCCCCAAATCCTTAGAATGTTCCACTCTATCAAAACTGTCACAAAAGTCACACAAAAAATTACATAATTAAAAATTTGATTTTTGGTGTTTTTTTCCTGGTGAGCTAGGCCTATTACATAATTATGATATTTCCAAATATCCAAAATTTTGATGCAGAAATATGACGGTAGGCCTATGCATGTTCTGTTTTAAAATCCTGTTCAAAGTGAGTTGAATAATAAGGTTAAATCTGTGGCCTTCTGATCATATTATTTTACTGATTAAATGTTTTTCCATCTTTCAGTTCAAAGTAAAAATGATGAACCAAAGATTTAAGTTGTCATCTCGAATAAGTAGAAAACTGTTACAAAACATATCTGTTCAGTTGAACCAAGAAAATTTGTTGAAACCCTGTCTTCCTGTTCTGACAACCTTCAAAAGACATGCACAACAATGGAAGAAAAAACTGCTGAAGCGAGAAGGAAGAAAGGACATAGTGTTCCAGTATGCTGGCGAAAATACAAAGAGGGCTGACAGGGTCTATGTCTGGGGGTATGCTGGGACTGGGGCCCTAGGTGAGAACAGTTAGGCTGCCTTTCTCATGTTACATTGGTACCAATGCTGTCTCAAAATTACATTGATGCCAAAAAAGACGAAGTGACTTCAGCTTTTCCCTGACAAAGATGAAGTGGGCACTTGAGATTGGCTTCATCCATGTAGGGATGGCAGGCATGGAAAGAAAAACATGTGAAGACACTAGTAAACCAAGAAAGCATATAAAGAAGTCATTCTCCTGTAAAAAAGAGCGATGCCAATTTTTTCAAAAAAGATGAAGTGGGCTTCCCCAAATCGAGAACCCCTTCTCCCCAGATGAAGTCACTTTGTATGTTTGTTGTCTTTTTAGGCATCAAAACAATTTTGAGACGGCCCCTTAGACCTCAACCCCATGGCCCTCCTTGTATCAGAGAGGGGTGTTCTTTTATCATCTCATACCTGCTCTGGTGGTGGCCCTTGTTTCCTCATAGAATGGGATACCCGCGTGACAAACTTTGCTATGCGGTGGTGATGTGATCGACTGACCCGTCGCGACGTCATTGACGTCATTTTAGGTGTTGACGTTGCCTCATGAAAAAGTGTCCTGTACATTTTTCTACAGGAATAAGGAGACAAAAACGTTGCTTTTATCGCCAACCTATCTCCTCATTTTAAGGAAAAAAGCAAGGAGATTTAAGAAATTTTCATCTGCTACAGGATGATGTAAGTTTATTGTCAGGCGACCAACAGAAACAGGTTATTTTTACTCTAGAAATAAATGGAAATAACGTTAGAAAAAAGAAACTTCGGGCGTATCGATCGCAGCGCCGCGTCGTGACGTTAGTTCCGCGGGTACCTCATTAAAGTCATACATTGTGCATTCAATGCAATTTTGAAGTCCACCCCATATGAAAGCTTAATATTGTGTCATATTCAAAGCTGTTGCATTAGGCATTGTAAAAAAATAGTTGGTTGGCATCCTTGTTTTATTCAAGCAACCCATCCTACAATTTTATCACTTCCGGTGTTTTTTTGGAACGGTTTTTGAAAATAAATTTTTTTTACAGATGTGACAATGTTTATAGACATGTCATGACCCATTATTCCCCTTCATCTTCCTGCAGGTGTTCCAACTTTTATGGAACCAGAGAGAAACCTGAACCCAGTCATCACGAGGGACAGACCATATCGCTTCCGGATATTAGATGACTATGATATCAAGGTGCTGCGAATTTTAACATTTGTGTGGGAAATTTCTCAATTAATAAATAAATGAGTTATTCATATTCACCCCTCAGTATTTGGCTGTTGAACGGCTCCATAGATTCCTGTTAAATTGCGTCTAATAATGAATTGCAGGTAAAAGAAGTTGCTTGTGGTTTTGGATTTACATTATTCATATGTAAATCTCCAAAGGGACCACTACTCCTAGGATGTGGTATCAACACAGACTCACAGTTAGGATATATGGAAAGAAAAAGTAAGGGAATACGGTTTGGTCTGATAGGATAAAGGGAGGTGAAGTGTTAGTTTTGGACTTGGACATCACACAGTGTATAGTATGATTCACCCTAACTTCAACATGGGCAAAGTGCCAGGCCTGTGCAACAGTACCATAAAGTGAACACAATGATTTAACTACTGAGCACAACCTTGGATTTGTACAGGCTCATGGAAAGTAAACCAAGTTACCCTAACATCATGAGGTAACTGCGACATGGATTATTTACCACTGACCTGTGCACATCCAAGCTTGGCACTTCGCCCATGTTGAAGTGAGGGCGAATCATACTTTAATACTCTTCTTCAGGTCGTCTAGATTATGTCATCTCACCAGCGGAGATAAAACTACCATTCGATGACCCAACCACAACAGAGGTGATCCTCGCATCCGGAGGCCGTGCACATAGCGTTTTGGTCACCAATAAGGAAGGGGTGTTTAGTCTCGGTAACAACAGCTGTGGCCAGTGTGGGAGGACTATTGTTGAAGGGGAAAGGTTCCAGGGTAGTCAAGTAATCAACAAGGTTCCAGCTCCTGATAACATTATACAGGTAATTTAAAAAAAAATAATTTAAGTTTATATTGCATTTTCCACTGTCTGGACAGCGGATAGCCATAAAACAAGTTTGATCATGGCTGCAGAGAAGTATGGAGTATTTCCTGGTAAATGAGTAAATGGAGGCTGAGGTGCCTTGTACTTGAGTGTCCGTTGCATGCTCCATTCCACTAAGGGACTGTAGCAAAATTATTTTGAAGCCAAATAGACGAAATATTTCCTCTGGGGGAGGGGTTAACAAATTGACCAGGGTCAGCCACTAAAGCATGATTGTGTTAACAAAAGTTTACCACCACTTTCAGGTTGTTTGTGGTAATGAACACACGTTGTTCCTAACTGAAAATGGAGAAGTTTACAGCTGTGGATTAGGGGCTGATGGACAGACAGGTGAGATGAGATTCCAGTCCCATTTTCAAGTCCATTTTGTACTCTGGTACATCACTATCGAAGTCACTATTGGGGGTGACAGATGGTGTCATTGAGGGTTAGAGGACATAAAAAAGAACAGAAATGACCCATTTAGGGTTGAATGTTGGTGGCCTTATTGGAAAGGTGTCTCTCGCTCTCTGGCAGAGGTATTTAGGACTGAATGTTGGTGGCTTTATTGGAAAGGTGTCTCTCGCTTTCTGGCAGAGGTATTCCTTCATACAGTATAACAAGCCTGTGTATTATCTTTCAGGCCTTGGCCACTATAACTCTGAAAGTAAACCCTCGTTAGTGAAGGGGGACATAGAGAAGGAGAAGATTGTTCACATTGCGAGCAAGGCGGAGACAGTCTTGGCAATCTCAGGTGAGTCAGTCTGTCCATGCCCCTTTGAACAATTTGATAGTATTTACATGTATGCATGCTGAGATATGGGCGGTTGTACCCGGAAATAAAGATTTTGACCTGTATACCGTAACTGTTCGGTTGCAGACAAAGGTGATATTTTTGGCTGGGGAAACAATGAATATGATCAACTCTCTGTGATAACCGACGAAATGCAAGTGAACGTACCGCGACATCTTCCATTCAAGAATGTCGGTAAAGCTACCAGGGTGGCAGCTGGTGGGACGATATGTGGTGTTCTAAATGGTGAGTTAAGAAGTGGAGATTTGTGTATGAATGTGATAGACAGTCAGAGTGGTGCAGTGGCAACATTGATGCCTGCACCGCTGAAGTTCTGGGTTCGATCCCCAGTTTAATTCATCTTCATGTGACACTCTTTGACTGCAAGGGTTTCTCTGGGCAGTCCGGTGACTTCCTGTCATATATTTCACCAGAAATTGTCCATAGAGCCAAAATGTTTTTGGCATTCGATTTTCTTCATCTTCATTTCAGAACAAGGCCATGTCTATGTCTGGGGATACGGCATCTTAGGCAAGGGACCAAAGTTAGAACGAAGCACCTTACCTAGTCAAATCCCCGAGACCCTTTTTGGACGGAATGAATTTGCACCAGATAATATGGTGGTGGATCTAAAAGCTGGAATGCATTATTTCATGGCAAAAACAAGTAAGTACCAGTATCTCTCAACATTCGTAAAATTTTCGTATCAGCCCTCCAGTTCGTGACATTATATTTTGTAGGCCTTTTTTGTATGGGGAACGTTGTGGTGCAGGGATTGAGTTTTAGGCTCGAGACTGAGAGAACACGGGTTCGATTCCCGGTCGCATTGTCACTATGCATTCTCTACGTTTTATCCAATCGATTCCAGACACGAAAGATTTGTTTTCATGGGGACACAACCAACACGGCCATCTTGGACTAGGTCACAGCAATGCTCAATACTTCCCCTTCAAGGTGCGTACATGTATTTGTATTTCGTACAATTTTGGGAAGATCTTTATCTACGTTTAATAAAGAAAGAACTTTATCAAGATTTTCCTACGCGAATGTCAATTTAGTAGCCTACCTATCAAATTATTTTGTATGTTTCAGGTGTCGGTTCCAGCAGATGTTGAGAAGTACTCTTGTGGAGTGGATCACATGTTTGCACTGACAAAAGCATTTGCATGATGGACAGATGATTCAAAAGACTTTTGCCTACAGCAGGTACGACAGGTTGGGAAAGACCTCTGCCACACAGGCATCTGCACAAGTGGTCTCTAATCCGAGAGATCGGTTATCAATGTTCTGTCTTGCGGATTCTGACTGCCTGGTTCCGTGGGGAACCTTCGGAGCTATCCTAGACTACACTCTCTCAATTGTGGTTGAGTTCTGATGTCAGGCGACTCAGAATGAGCAAAGCTGTGGACTCAAGTTGTGGACAACATGGATAGTACATGTACTACAGGCAGGGAATATACATTTGAATTTGAATCCACCCATAATAGGCTAGTGTCATTATTGAAAAAGCTAAAGTTGGGAGCACACACTCTGAAATCTCACCGAGACCATATCCCTCAGCTGAATCTGGGTGCACGGTGATACCTCATCTCTGGAAGTTTTGTCCACGACACGTTTCAAAGACAAGATTGTTTCCAATCTTGCACTACATGTAGATATAAATTTCTGTGCTGCTCAGACATGTGCTGTCAGAAAACGATACTATTACTTGCATAGTTTCTTTTATTCCTATGGAAATAAAGATGCGCATTATTTAAAAGTTGTAGTGGTGAAGTTTGTGTACAGGCGCTACTCATGTAGACTGCCCGATATCTCAAGACCTTGGACTTTCAGCCATTTAGGTTTCTGGACACAGGTACAGCTATGCATTGATAAGGCTTGCCAAATCAAATTTGAACATGAGTTTAAAGTCAGCCTCTTCATGAAACACATTTGTGACCCATCACAGCAAAATCCGTCTTAAGTTGCACAGGATATGAACCAAAATAACTCCAAGAGATAAAGGAAGAAATGTAATCACTCTGATTTTACAAAAGATAGACAATAAGCCTAGGCCTACTGAAATTGACAAAACGTTGGTCTGAACCTGCCAGCGACTTAGCACTGGTTTTGTTGCGATGGGTCACATTTTTTTAGTGACATCTCGGGGCGGGGGGGGGGGGGGGGGGCNNNGGGGCATCCACTGCCAGCCTGAACTACATGTATCCTTGAAAACTGAACAAAACGAACACTCAACTGTTTTACATACTTAGAAATGGTTTCTTTAATATTCATTCCAAAAACTGACAAATACCAGGGTTGGTACACTTAATGGTTGACAAGCAAGGATTCAACAGATCTCGTCTGGGACCACGCCCTCTTATGTACAGCTGCGGTAGAAATGGGACCATCTCAAAATTGATGTGACGCCAAAAAAGAAGTTCCGTTTAGAACGCCAGCCCAGACAGACGAAGTGACTACCAGGACCAATATAAACCGTTTACTGGCTGAAGCCTCTGAATTTTTCTCTCTAATCCTTTTATGCAAAACCAGTTTTGGAAAATGTGACTTTGATGCCTTGCGATGTCTCGAAAACTGGCATCGAGGCCTTGATCTGACAAACATACTCTTTCACGCAATAGAAAGAGTCAAAAATATGCCAACACTCACCAGCCTTTTTAAGGGGAGGGATGCTTTTCTGGAAATTTTTTCTGGCACAGCATGTATTTTGAGATTGTCCCGCAAAATCGTCAAATTCGTTACACTTCGAGTGAAGATTTTTGACTTGTTTGACTTCACCGTTTGCAGTGACAAGAAAATCTCATAACCCACAATTACATCTAGACTAGTCCCCTGTCCTCCAGCCGCTGCTCCGCTAACTTGTATTAGCGGAGCGGCTTGTCAAGGACAGGGGACCAGTCTAAATTACATCATTCATTACTCCTGACTGACCACTGACTGCAGCTGTTGTACAGCATCAACGACTCAGGAGAAATGGGGAATTATGCAATTTTCTGCTCACCACAAACGAGGAGGTTAACAAGTGCAAAAACATCCTTCCTAAGTGAAATGGACTTGCTTGACCACAAGACTAAAAACATCAAAATGACGCACAGTATACTCGTATTTAATTGTAGCGTTATTTACAGCTTTAAATACAGTGCCAGATTAATTTATTGCTGCTTTAAAAATTTACAACACACCAATGTACCAATTATTAAATGCAAGTTACTTTTATTTTTATGAATGAAAGAAAAGGCAAAACATTTAGAAGCCATCTTGCCCATAGTTTTCTATGGTTGAGGTGCCCATAGAGAGCTAACTCCCATGAGAACACTCAATCTCCAATGCAGAGGTCAGACGGTTTCACCATGGAGCAAACCCAGCATACAGAACACCGTACCTCTGGATTGGAGAACACTTTCACTTGGAGAAGTGCTTTTAGTAGCTACCCAGACTAACCTTCCTCATCAGCATTCCGCTCCAAAATTCTATTTCATGTTCCGCTCCAAAATCAAGCTTGAATTGATTCCAGAACTCTCATCAGGGGAATTATTTACAGGTAGGCTATTTAATATTCGATGACTACCCACAAGAAGAGGGGGAACATTTCAACAAAAAGAAAATATCATACATATGAGAGAAGAAGAGAAGAAGGGGAAACACATGCTTTCATTCAGAGATGTTCTGGGGCCTAAAGCTAGCAGCACACGTCACCACTTTCGTTGCTCGTACAGGCAATTTTCGTGGTCGGCAATTTTTGTGGCAGTTGCCGGTTTACAGCAGACGTCACCACTCTGACAGTGGTCTCGTGTGCTGCTGATGGCCATGCATCACCACAGAATTTCTGTGGTGAGTGGTTGTTGCCGGCCACAGCACACTTGGTCATTTTCGTGGTGACCACAAAAATTGCCTGTATGAGCAACAAAAGTGGTGACGTGTGCTGCAAAAATCTACCGGTACACAAAAATTGTTATAAATGGATGACATGAATAAAGCCTAGTAAATGCTCTAGATTCACTT